>APFE031258502.1:29125-67129 GCA_000404065.3 Pinus taeda
ATATCCGAGCTAAATACTTGGGCTTTTTTCAGGTTTCTCAAACTGGATAGATGATGATATTGATATACGACCAGTCTTTGTTACTTCACAAATAGATGAAGATGACCAAATTTTGAATTTAATGGAAAATAATAAGTCTTCCTCATATTGTGAATTTAATCAAAGTTTTCAAGAACAATGTAATATTGAATATTTATCATCTTGTCAATTATTTTTACATTCTATGGAAAAATTTGGCAATTCATCAATAGAATTTTTTCCAGAAAAAACCTTGAATATCAATAATAATCTGGAAGAATTTCAAAAGAAAGGTTTAATAAAAATGTTACAAGAACATTCCTCTGCTTATGCATGGGAATACAATGACATGAAAGGAATTGATCCCAATACTTGTATACATCATATTTACATTGAAGAAAATGTAAAACCAATTTGACAACCCTAGAGGAGAATGAATCCAAATTTAAGGGAAATTGTTAAAGAGGAACTACAAAAATTGTTGAATGTGAATTTCATTTATCCAATATCAGATAGCTAGTGGGTTTCACCATTGGTAATTGTTCCTAAAAATAATGTAAAATGGAGAGTATGCATTGACTATAAGGAATTGAATAAAGCCACTTTAAAAGATCATTTTCCACTTCTTTTTATAAATCAAGGTTTAGATACATTGGCAAGAAAGAAATATTTCTCATTCTTGGATGGTTTTGGTGGATATAACCAAATCCAAGTAGCTCCAAAAGGTCAAGATAAAACCACTTTTACCTGTCCATGAGGAACCTATGCCTACCCAGTACTTCCTTTCGGATTATATAATGCACCTGCAACATTCAAAGGGAAGTTTTAGGCATTTTCTCTTATCTAATTCATGATTGTGTGGTAGTTTATATGGATTATTTTACTCTCTACGGAAATTCCTTTGAAGAAGCTCTTAAAAATTTGGAAAATGTTCTCATTAGATGTAAGGAAATAAATCTCTCATTAAGCCATGAAAAATGTTTTATGATGTTTACTGAGGGAATTATTTTAGGACACCATATTTCAGGGAATGGAATTAGAGTGGATACATCTAAAGTAGAATTTATTTCTAATTATCAATTCCAACTCGTCAAAGAGATTGTTATAGCACCGTTTACCACTCTTGGTAGATCTGATGCTCTGGTTATGGCCTAGGGCAACCCTTCCTTTCCAGACTTGGTCCAAATTCTAAAAAACAGTGTTTTATTTCTCATACGCTACTTTGCCCTGTGTTAAAAATGTGTACACGTGGGTCAGTATATACCCAACCCGCGTATATGTGTCAAAACACTTAAAAATAATAAATCTCCTTAAATTCGGGCGGAGTTTACAGATTTTACCAGTTACTCACCTACTACAGCCCATGGCCCAACTGTTTCCCAGCTGAAAAAACTAATTTGGAGAAGTATAAATAAAATTCCATTGGAAGGCCTAAGGGAGGAGAAGATAGGAGATATTGATATTATAGTTGATTGATCCCTGATCGAGTCTGAAGAAATATTTGTGCCTCTTGCACTCCCCAAGTTATAGGAAACCTTTGTTTGCTCTTTTGAGATGTCATCCATCCCTCTTATGACATCTTTGTGTGTATTGATGGAGGAAGATTGGTGAGGCCGGGACAGGATGGATCTGGAGGACGGTTCCTCTTGGAGCTGAAGGAAGACTCAGGTTGTAGTTTTCCACCTTTCATTTAGCTTACATCAATAAAGAAGTGTTGTTTTGTTCATGATATTTATCATGTTTATGCATTAATCCATGTTTTAATTTGCTTATATATCTTATATTAATGCATAATTGTTTATTTTCTTATATGATCTAACATGTATATCATGAACATGCTTTCTATTATTGTTGTTTTATATGCTTTTCTTAGATAATTTACAGGTTTTAAAGGCATCAAAAGAAGCAGAGGGTTTGGAACCTACGGGATCGACCCAAACATAGGACCTCTGGGTAAGGCCACTTCTTCCCTGTTCAATAGTTTAAGCATTTAAATTGTTTGTCTGTGCATTTCTTGCTGTTGTATGCCCTCCATTCTATTGGGGTTTTCAAACCAAGGCCCTAGGGTGTTGCCACCTGCAACAGAATTGGTGACTCCATTGGGGAAAACATTCTTGTTTTTCCTAGTTTGGGCTGTTTGTTCTCAATCAAGGTTTGTTTTCTTGATTGATTTTTTTTATAGTGTCATTGACTTATTATCTTCCCAGACATCAAGTCTGATCTTTTGGATCAGGCCTTATTTTTTGTTTTTTCTTGATTGATGCTTTTATACGCACTTTTCTTGGAGTACAGTCACGTATACACGCTAGTTGCCTCAAGTAGACTTGCATATATGCGAGTTTCACATGTTTGAAATGTGTGTACACGCCTCTGTGTATATACACAGTTGCGTATACATAATTTTGGATTGTGTTTTCAAAATACTTTGCTCAGTTCCATTTGTTGCCTGGTGACTTTTTCTATTTTTTGGTCATCCACTGTCTGTAGAACTCAGTTCTCTTGCAAGTTTTTGTTTTCGAATCTCCTTCTTAGTGAAAATCCTAGTTGGCCTAGGATTTTTTTCGAGTAAGGTTTTGTTTTAAGTCTTGGGTTCAAGGCTTCTGTCAAAAGTTCCTTGGATGTTTTGGTTTTCTAGAACAAGAAATTGATTTTGATTTCGTTTATAACCCATATTTCAAATTGCTTTGCTTTGCTTTCCTTTTTGGTTGACCTTGTGGTTTTTCGTGTATTTTTTAGTGTCTCTTTGACAATCTTGGTAGTTTTTTCTTGACATTTTTTCAGTTTGTTGAAGTCTTTTACTATTGTTCAAATTAGTTTGTACAAGTTTGACGTCCTTCTTGTTTCAAGTTTCATTTATTAATGAGTTTTATATCTTGCAAAGTATAAGGACTCTTTGTGCTTGCTTCTTGATATTTAAAATTTAGTAGTTCTTTTAGTGACCTCGCAAATTTCTTTAGTTAAAAAAAAAAAAAAGACAAAAACATAAATTTTGCCTTTCTTTTTCTTTCCAAGCTCTTGGTTTTTTGGTTTCATTTGTTTTGTTTTTTACCAATTGTGAAATTTTTCAATTTGTTTTTCTTGGTTAAGAGGGAAATTTGTTTTTCAATTTGTGCCCTCTTCATTGCTAAGTTGGCTTATTGATTTTATAAAGAAGCACATTTTCTTATAATATGATAAGTATTTCATGGTGTTGGAAATATACTGAGAGGGGGCGAGGGAGGGGGGGGGGGGGGGGGGGGTGGGGGGTGAATCATTATTATCAAATCAATCACTTTTTCATTTTCATACTCAGATATATATACGCTACTTCAGTTAAAGGAACCCGCGTGTACACGCATCTACGTCTAATGCAACTAACGTATATCCAGTAAACTTATGATTCAATTAATCTATTATATGTTGATCTTCAATCAGTGCATCAGAACTTCATTAACAGTAAACAGGTGCAGTAAAACAAAACATATCATCACACATAAGAAGCACACATGAACACCAAGATATAAGGTGGAAACCCAATGTGGGTGAAAACCACCTGCTGCAATTCGTCTCTATCTCCTTTTAATAAGAAACTTCTTTTTACAATATTTATGTATTGGTGCAGTCTTATACCAGTATGCAGGCTTCTACCTGCAGAAGGCTACAACCTTCTCGTTCTCCAGTTTCTACTAGAAGGGAGCTCCAACCCCCTGGCTTTTATACTGGCCGATATGTTTACCAATACGTAGGCACCGACCTATTGAAGGTTACGATCTTCTCTCTTTCTCCAGGGACCACGTTTCATAAATTTTCATACTGGAAACTCCTGAAGCACAACACCATAATCTGAAGACCACGTTTCATCCAATTTTCATACTGGACCCATCAACAACATTGAAGCACAAAATCAATCACCACTGCAATACATCCATCAACTACACCTGCATCATTGACCTCTGAATCACCCAATGCTGAAACATTGAAACTCTATCAACAACACGGTCACCAGAACACAAAACAGACAACAGAACTTTGCAATAACAACCAGATCGAACTGCAACTTCAAAATATCATACTTCATACCATATACGCTACTCTGATGAACCCAACCTGCGTGTATATGCGCTTTTACCAAAGAAAACCCACGTACAGATCTATAAATTCTAACTTATAACTTTGTAGCTATTCCAGACATCAATTATACCCAAAACACAACATTTACAGAATAGACATGCATCAATAATTCAGATCTAGTTTGTCCATGGTCAACCATATAATGATAAAACATTCCAAGCCTTAAGATCCCAATCCATCGTTCATCATCATCCACATGGGTGCATCCTTGGTTCAGATCAAGCAAAGCATCACAAACCCATAACCTGCATACTAGATCTCACACTTCATCAGATATTCATCACTTGCTCACTTCCCTCTTGGCCTAACAATCTTCTCCTTATATAGGTTTAGGCATATCTTAATACCATGGTCCAAAACCATGTAGGACCAATACCTTGGACCCAATACCTGGGGTCAACACTTCGAACCAAATACCATGGACCAATACCAAAATACCATGGACCAAATACCACGGGCCAAAACTTAGTTTTCCAACATGTACGCGCCTTTCCTTTTGTGAAGCTGCGTGTGTATGTATACGTGCCTTTTATTTTGATAACCCGCGTGTATATGCACTTTCATCAAGGTTAACCTGCATATACCTTTCTCTTGACCTGTTGCACTATGATCTGTCATCTGAGTGAGTTGTCACCAAGGAAAACACCTGTATCATACCTCTGAGTGAGTTGCCATCAAGGACAACACCTGTATCATAATGCCAACATTCTCCCCCTTTGGACTTGATGGCAACCACCACACCAAGTCACTCTCCCCCTTTGACATCAAGGGCAAAGGGTGGACCAAGATATTATCTTCCTTGATACACATTCTGCTATCCATACTCCCCCTGAGTACCTATTGAAATCTCTGATTGAGCTCCCCCTTTGTACATGCCAAGATGTACCAATTCGTCCATGCCCCCCCTGAGCACATGCAAGGTCTGCAAAAGCATAACATGACTCTATACATACATCAATCTCCCAACCAAGTAGGAATACACCATTTTGACTCATCCACCCAACCAAGTGGGGATACATCAAATGTTTAAACATGACTCAAACACAAGAACCATTACATCATCCATCCCATGCATAGTGGGGTAACAAGATACATCATATGACTCACAAAGACCAGGGACCTAAACAGGACCATGACAGTTATCAGTAGCAATCGTACACCATATGACCTGCACTATAAGCATCTGTCACCCGCATCCATACCTGTAACCTACAATACCATTCTTTTGACCAACAAAATATAAGTAGCAAGATGTATCATTTAGCTACATAAGCATCATCACCAAAGACTTCTCAGCAAAATGCCAACAATGCATTATTTGAAGTATATGCTCCCCCTGAACCTGTGCCATGCCATCATCAAACAGTGACAGAACAATATCAGACTTATGTATTGCTACTTTTCTTCAGAATCATCATATATGCAATTGTGCAGTGTCCAACTCGCGTATATACATGACTTATCTTCATGAAACCTGCGTATGAGATTTATACCACTGATGTTCCACACTTTCAGCTTCCTCTGAGTCTATGTACTCTGCTATGCCACATCTTTCTGGCTGTACTTCCTTTTTCTTCCATATCTTCAACTGTGATAATGTTTTCTCCTTTTGGTATGGTGCCCTAAATCTTCTCTTGCATTCCTTTGCTATATGTCCAAGCTTGTTACATGCATAACATCTTACATGTTTCCTATTCCTCTTATAGTAGTCAATGGCTTTGTGACCAAACATATTGCACGAAATACAATATCCCTTGAAGTACCTGGAACGTGACGATCTTTCTGTGTGACAAACTTGAACCATTCTACTTCTGCATCTGGCTGGAACATGTCCAAGATTATGACATACATAACATTCAACATTATTCATCGGGGGAAATAATTGTCTATCACTTCCATAGTTCGAAGAAATTTCTTTCCTTGGCTGTTGATGGGGTTGTCCTCTCATCTTCTTGTTGAGCATTTCAGGTTTCTCATTAAAGTTCCTTGCCTCACCTTGTGAGCTAGATTCTCCTTCAACAGATTCATAAAAACCAAGACCAGTTTTGATAGCAGGTGACATTTGACTACTAAGAATATCATCCAAAATATTAGTACTATCTTGAAATCGTAATAGTTTATCCTTTTCTTCTAATTTACCTTTTAAGATATTTACCTCAGCCTGATGTTGTTCTTCCTTTTCCAGACATTGCTTCTTCAAAATTTCTTCAGATTTTATTCCTTCTTCCACCTGTTGCCTTAGTTTGAGAATCTCCTTTTCTTGTTCTTCATTTAGCTCCTATAGCATTTGACGAACTCTGAAGGGACATTCCAGCTGAGCTTTTAAGCTAATAATTTCTTCTTTGAGGGCACTCTTCCTTTTGCTAAGTAGATCTTGTTGATCTATGATTTTATCTGATGCTTCATTTGCTTTTTCATCTTCAATCTGAGGTGATTCAGTATCTGAATACTTGCTTCCACTTAACGACAGGCTATCATTGTTCTTTTGAGCTATCTTCCTCGTCTGATGTGCTTTCTTTCCCGTTGTTCTACGGATCTCCTTCAAGCGATCAAGCTTCTACCGAAGGACCTACTCTGATACCAATTGTTGGAAATAATACTAAGAGGGGGGGGTGAATTAGTATTATCAAATCAATCACTTTTTCATTTTCATACTCAGATATATATACGCTACTTCAGTTAAGGGAACCCACATGTACACGCATCTACGTCTAATGCAACTAGCGTATATCCAGTAAACTTATGATTCAATTAATCTATTATATGTTGATCTTCAATCAATGCATCAGAACTTCATTAACAGTAAACAAGTGCAGTAAAACAAAACAGATCATCAGACATAAGAAGCACACATGAACACCAAGATATAAGGTGGAAACCCAATGTGGGTGAAAACCACCTACTGTAATTCGTCTCTATCTTATTTTAATAAGAAACTTCTTTTTACAATATTTATGTATTGGTGTAGTCTTATACCTGTACGTAGGCTTCTACCTGCAGAAGGCTACAACCTTCTTTTGTTCTCTAGTTTCTACTAGAAGGGAGCTCCAACCCCTGGCTTTTGAATTTGCCGATATGTTTACCAATATGTAGGCGCCGACCTACCAAAGGTTACGATCTTATCTCTTTCTCCAAGGACCACATTTCATAAATTTTCATACTGGATACTCCTAAAGCACAACACCATAATCTGAAGACCACGTTTCATCCAATTTTCATACTGGACCCATCAAAAACATTGAAGCACAAAATAAATCACCACTGCAATACATCCATCAACTACCCCTACATCATTGACCTCTAAATCACCCAATGCTGAAACACTGAAACTTTGTCGACAACACAGTCACCAGAACACAGAATAGACAACAGAACTTTGCAATAACAACCAGATCCAATTGCAACTTAAAAATATCATACTTCATACTATATACACTACTTTGATGAACCCAACCTATGTGTATACGCACTTTTACCAAAGAGAACCCGCGTACAGATCTACAAATTCTAACTTATAACTTTGCAGCTATTCCAGACATCAATTATACCCAGAACACAATATTTACAGAATAAACATGCGTCAATAATTCAGATCTAGTTTGTCCATGATCAAACCATATAATGATAAAACATTCCAAGCCTTAAGATCCCGATCCATCATTCATCATCATCCACATGGGTGCATCCTTGGTTCAGATCAAGCAAAGCATCACAAACCCATAACCTGCATACTAGATCTCACACTTCATCAGATATTCATGACTTGCTCACTTCCCTCTTGGCCTAATGATCTTCTCCTTATATAGGTTTAGGCCTCTCTTAATACCATAGTCCAAAACCATGTAGGACCAATACCTTGGACCCAATACCTGGGGTCAACGCTTCGAACCAAATACCATGGACCAATACCAAAATACCATGGACCAAATACCACGGACCAAATACTACGAACCAAAACTTAGTTTCCCAACATGTACGCGCCTTTCCTTCTGTGAAGCTGCGTGTGTACGTATATGCGCCTTTTGTTTTAATAACCCGCGTGTATATGCACTTTCATCAAGGTTAACCTGTGCATACCTTTCCCTTGACCTGTTGCACTATGATCTGCCATCTGAGTGAGTTGTCACCAAGGACAACACCTGTCTCATACCTCTGAGTTAGTTGCCATCAAGGACAACACTTGTATCATAATGCCAACAATAGGATCTTGCATCGTCATTTAAATTTGCGTTAGGTTAGTTTGCATCATAAGCATTTTTAGTCTTTTTTAGATTTTGAGTGTGTGTGGAGTGTTTATGAAAAGAAAAGAGAAAACAAAAGGTATTTTTCTTATATAAGTTTTTCGTAGAACCAAGTAGAAATCCCTCTTCATCGAAAGAAAATAATTGCATTCATATAGTTAAGTTTTTATTGGTTTCTTTTGCATCGAAAACATCATCAGTTTCACTCTTATTATACCCTTGACTTAAAGAAAAACCCTCTAAAATCAAGCGATTTAATAAAAAGAACTAGAATTTTTTAATTTGTCATTAACAAACACCAACAAGTTTAAGCTCTTTAGGGCCTTGGAATAGGTGAGTGGAGAGTTAACTCTCCAAGGCCACTCAAATTATCAAACATAGAAGTTGAATAACGAGAGAAATCTAGTGTTGTTAGAAAGACCGAGAAAGCTCCATGACTGGGAGTCAAGCACGAGGGAGAGTGAAGACAAGAAAGACAGATACCCCCTCTCCTACTTGTTGGATCCTGCCTCATGACTGTTTTGCCTGACTTTTGATATGGACTAGTGCCCATAGTTTCCTTTCCTAGGGATCACATAGGTGGTTGCAGAGGGGAATCTTGTGGTACATGAGGCAGATGTTGCATCACATTCATCAATACTTCTAGAGGGTACCCTTGCGAAGCTTGGGTGTTGCACTAGCAAAGGCTATTTTATAGAGGTCAGCATAACTATTTCTGTTACCTTCACTGTAGGTTTTAACCCCGTACAGAAATTACTTGCATACGAATTCTAAAACACATAAAATAAATAATGTGAGAGCATAACACATAAAACACATATACACAAAGATTTCCCGTGGATCCCAAAATAGGGACTACCAGCTTGATTTTTCATTATGTTCCTTTCAATGTTACAATACTTTATACATGCTAAAGCATCCAATACCATGGACCAAAAACCATCATGTCCAAAACCATGGACCGAAAACCCTTGTGTCCAAAACCATGTGCGAAAACCATGCAGAAAACCATATGTGGGTCTGCCCAACCTAATATAGGGTCCAAAACAAAAATTCAAACCCCCTGGATAGGGGGGGATGCTACCCCCCTGCTGCGCAATCAGTGCAACAAAGGGGGGGCTTTGACCCCCCTCTAACCCCCCTGTTAACTACGTAGACTAGTTGTGGAAAGAATATAACACAACCCAACATTCTCCCACTTGTTTTTTTCTTTCCACAGGGGGTCACAGGAGAGATTAGTCATTTATCCAACCCTACAACGCCCATTATTTCTCTACACCAAGAGAACTTCTCAGAGCTCACAAATTTTGTTAATGCATCTGCAATATTCTTCAAAGTGTCCACCTTTACCAACAACACCTTTTTGTCTACTATCATATCCCTCACAAAGTGATACTGAACATCAATGTGCTTTGTCTTTGAATGGTAAGCTGGGTTCTTTGCCAAGAAAATTTCACTTTGGTTGTCACAGTGTATCCTTATAGCTCCCTATACTAACCCCATTCTTGAACACAATCTCTGCAACTAAACTACTTCCTTGCTTGCATGAGTGGCTGCCATGTATTCTTCCTTTGTAGTTGATAATGCCACTACAGATTGTTTCTTACTCATCCAACTGACTGCACCTCCAAATAGGTTAAACACATACCCACATGTAGATCTTCTCTAATCTAGATCTCCAGCCCAGTCTGCATCAACAAAGCCACAAATATTCAAATCTCTGTCCAATCCTGGTCTTCCTTGGTAGCACAAACCATAATCACTAGTGCCACACAAATATCTGAAAACTTGCTTCACTGTTTTCCAATGCTCCTTCCCTAGTTTTGACATAAACCTGCTCAATACTTCCACTGCATGTGCAATGTCTGGTTTAGTACAAACCATTGCATATATTATGCTCCCACTACACTTGCATATGGAACACGAGACATGTCAGCTTTCTCTTCTTTTGTCTTGGGACATTGTTCAAAAGATAACTTCACACCTACAGGAATAGGAACCTTCACCAGTTTACTATCCTGCATATTAAACCTCTGAAGTATTGTCTCGACATAATTTCTCTGGTTTAACCAGAGCTTCCTCTTTGCCCGATCTCTTTTAATTTCCATGCCCAAGATATAGTTTGCAGCAACAAGACCTTTCATGTCGAATTTGGAGGACAATTGGGTCTTCAAATCTTGGATAATATCTTTGTCATTTCCAACCAGCAACATATCATCCACATACAAGAACAAATAAATATCATGGTCACCAACTAATTTAAAATACACACAGTGATCTGCTTTGCTTCTGGTGAAGCCAAGTCCCCATATAAATGTATTAAATTTATGATACCACATCCTTGGTGATTATTTTAACCCATACAAAGACTTCTTTAACTTGCATACCAATTCTTTCTTACCCTTCACCGCAAATCCTTTAGGTTGCTTCATGTAGATCTCCTCTTCCAGATCCCCGTGAAGAAATGTTGTCTTCAAATTCATCTGTTCTACTTCAAAATCAAAAGCAGCAGCAACAGATAAAAGTAATCTAATAGAAGTTACCTTGGCAACAGGAGAAAAAATATCACCAAAATCAATTCCTGACACTTGGGAATAACCTTTTGATACCAACCGAGCTTTGTATTTCTCCACCTTTCCTTCTGCATTTGTCTTCTTCTTGAACATCCATTTGCTGCCAATGGGTTTCCTTCCAGCCAACAACTCCACCAGATCCCAAGCCTCATTTTGTGCAAAGATGCCATTTCATCAACCATGGCCTCTTTCCAGAGTTTTCTATCCTCTGAATCTATTGCTTCCTTCACAGTTCTGGGATCATCATCAGTAACAGATAAAGCAAAATTTGAACAGAAAGCAGATGGAATATACCTTTATGGCCACCTTATTTATCGAACTGATCTTCTCACAGCCGGAGTTTGTGGCTCTTCATCTTCTGATTCCTCCTCTGCTGTAGAGTTTGATTCTTCCTCCTTAAGCTCAAACTCTATCTTTTCAAGTTCCTTTGGTTGGACTTCATGTTTAATAACATCTTACACCTCTCTGAACACCACATATCGGTTGTACACAACCTTCCTTATTACTGGGTCCCAAAGCTTATAACCCTTTAAACCATCCTTATACCCAATAAAGATGCACTTTTCATATTTACTATCAAACTTGGTGTTTTTTCCTTTGGAACATGTACATATGCATCACATCCAAATACCCTCAGATGTGAAAGAGAGGGTTTCTTACGAGTCCATACCTCTTGTGGATTCTTATCCTCTAACGCTGATGAAGGTGATTTGTTGACCAGGTAACATGTTGTCTCCACCGCCTTTGCCCAAAATTCCTGTCCTAACCTAACACCACTGAGCATGCTTCTTTCCCTTTCCATCAACGTCTTGTTCATTCTTTCAGCAACTCCATTTTTCTCAGGTGTGTATGTAGTAGTCTTTCGCTGATATATACCACACTTCTTACATAATTCTTCAAATTCCTTACTGCAAAACTCTCCACCGTTATCTGTCCTCAACACCTTTATCTTCTTCTCTGTCTGGTTTTCCACCAGAGCCTTAAATTTTAAACTTGTCAAATACTTAAGATTTCTTCCTAAGGAAATATATCCATGTAATCCTTAAGAAGTCATCTATAAATGATACATAGTACACAGACTTACCTAGTGATGGAACCTTCATAGGTCCAAACACATCACTGTGCACAAGTTCTAATATTTGTTTTTCCCTCTTACCATGAGAGGGAAAACTCACCCGATTTTTCTTCCCATATACACAATTTTCACAGAAAACAAAATCCAGAGAGCTATTATTCATACCTTCTACCATACCTTTACCATGAAGTATTCGAAGGCCCTTCTCTCCAATATGTCCAAGCCTTTGATGCTATAGCATGGTCTTTTCTCCAAAGACCACTAGATTTTCTACTCCACTTTCAGGAACAATAGAACTGTTGCACCCATCAACAATAGTGCTACCTTGCAGCTTTTACAAAGTTCCAATCCGAACTCCCTGCATCAATACCAGTGCTCCCCAAACCATCTTGCAAGTATATTTCTCGAACACTGTTTTTACACCTGCATCATCTAACTTGCTTATAGAAATAAAAATTCTGGTCAATGCAGGAATATGCAGAACACTCGGAAGTGTTCTAACCCTTCCACCTTGCAACTTCAACTTTACTTTTTCGTGACCAACGATTTTAGCCTTCATATCATCCCCTAAGAAGACATCACCACCATCATATTTCTCATACTCGCAGAACCACTCTCTATGGGGAGTGAAGTGAAAGGATGCACGTGAGTCAATCAACCATGCCTCATGATCTACATGTGTACTTAAAGAAGCCAAGTACACATCCCCACATTCATCTGAGGTGGTTTTCACCTCTGCAGAAGGAGCATCATTAGATCCCTTTCCTTTGTTAAGAGCTTTAGATTTATAGTCCCTTTTGTAGTGCCCTTCCTTTCTGCATTCCCAACACACCACCTTTATAGGTTTTCATGGAGATTTAGATCTCCCTCTAGATTTAGATCTCCCACTCAAAGACTTATTTTTGTTTCTGTTCTGGGATCGTCCTCGTATAGACAAGGCATCACCATTCTGGCTCTCCATATTTTTCCATCTCATCTCCTCTGTCAGCAAGGATGAGACTATTTCATCAAATTGCAAAGCAGTTGCATTGCTACCTATTGTAATAACCAGACTATCCCATGAATCTGGTAGAGAAAACAACAAACTGATGCACTTATCTTCATCTGAAATTTTAATATCAATAGATAATAACTAACTTACCACAATATTAAATGCGTTCAGATGCTCTCTCATCGAGTCTCCATCTTTCATCCTCAGGTTATGCAGTCTTTTCCGTAGGAACAATTTATTCACTAGAGACTTAGATTGTTACAAAGTCCCTAACTTGTCCCACAAAGAATTAGCCGTAGCTTCCCCTGATACATTCAGCAATACTGAATCTGAGACACATAATCATATTGTGCTCTTTGCCTTCTGATCCAACTTCTTCCATTCTTCATCGAACACTCTCGTTGGTTTAGTACCTGGATCTACCACGAACCACTAATCTTTATCCACCAACAGATCCTCCATCTTGAGTTTCCACAACTCAAGACTCTGACCATTAAATTTATCGATCTCTATCTTTCCACTACTCACCATCTTCTTTCACCACCATAATTGATCCCGCATATCTCGCACTGAACATGGTCTACCACAGGCCCGAGCAAAACTCCTAAGAAAAAAGGCATCCCCTTGAAGCCAAAATAGCTCTGATACCAAATGTAGGTTTTAACCCCATACAGAAATTGCCTGCATACAAATTCTAAAACACAGAAAATAAAAAATGCGAGAGCATAACACATAAAATACATATACATAAAGATTTTCCCCTGGATCCCAAAACTGGGACTACCAGCTTGATTTTTCATTATGTTCCTTTCAATGTTACAATACATATTTATACATGCCAAAGCATCCAATACCATGGATCGAAAACCATCGCATCCAAAACCATGGACCGAAAACCATTACGTCCAAAACCATGTGCGAAAACCATAGGTAGGTCCACCCAACCTAATATAGGGTCCCAAAAAAATTTCCCAGGCCACTACCCCGAACCCCGTAGAGGGGGTCTACCCACCCCGCTCAAACCCCCTAGACAGGGGGGGATGCCGCCCCTCGGCTGCACAATCAACCCAATGAAGGGGGGCTCTGTCCCCCCTCTAACCCTCTGATTAAATACATAGACTAGTCGTGGAAAGAATATAACACAACCCAACATTTGCTAGTAGGCCTGGGTCGTCATTACCCCAAACTATTTTCAGAAGGTCCTTGATTTTTTCTTTCTTGTATTTTTGTGTCTGGTCCTCATCACCCGAATTGAAAATACTTGGAAGTATTTTGATTGACTATATCTTTAGGGATTTTATAGAGAGTGCTCTTTGCTCCTAGTTTTCCTAGCTTTACAATTTTTTTGAGTCTTGAATTAGATCTCTTAAAAATAACTAAAAGTGGCTAATCGAACAGTTCGTTGGTCTAGGAGGCTTCGTGGGATTTCACCTATGAGTTTTGAGCCTTCTCCTCGAAGGCATAGGAGAAATTCTGCTAGCGATTTCTAATCAGTGGCAAAAAACACATCGAAGATTGATCCTTTGGTTGGAGTTATTCGTTTACAAGATAGACCTGATACAAGTAGAGAGTTGGAGAGGAACACTCTAGTCCTTTTTAGAGTCCTCTTATAGTTGGAAGATGTTATTGAGATCGAGGAGCTTCTTGAGTCTCTTTTGACTCCTAATTATCCTCTTCCTCCCGATCACCTAGACGTTTTGTTATACGTTGGGACTCCAACCAACAGACCTTCGATCTTAGGTTTATTTTGATCTTTTCCTTCGATGACCACTGCTGGGAGCATGGCATCCAACATGAGTGCTACTAATATGAAAACTCCTGTATCCGTACAAGGAAGAGGAATTATTTCCATACCTTCTGTTACTCCTTGCACTGCTATATTTGGCTGTACTTCCATTCCATCTTCGAGTGGTGGAACCTAAGCTTTTGTCTCTAATGCTGGTTTTTTCCCTTTTAGAACGTCGACTAGCGCAATTCCTTCGATTCTGTTAAGTTTTCCATGAGCAACCTCCACATCTATGACTTCCATGGCAAGTGGGTCAGCGTCTTTTCAGGGTTTCCCTTTTGGTAGTGGTCATATACCACATTCCAACCCACCTTTAGGATCAATACCTTTTCCCTCTACGGGTCAAAGTTATAATCCTTTTTAAGGTTGGACAAACCCTATGGTTAGTGGACTTGGAGTTGGGAATAAATCTTATTTTGGACAACATGGGAATATGTTGTATTCTTTTGTCAGTTCATTCTAGAAATTTTCTCCCTATGCTCATGCATGGAACCCTTACCAAAGGCTCTCTGCTCCTTTTAACACCTCTCTAGGGGGAAATTTCACTGGATACAAAAAAATTTCAAGAAGAGTTGGTCAAAATCTGGTTTTTTCTGGACCAAAAGGAGCTCCTTATGGTTCATGTGGGTCTCCAAATTACTTTAGGCAACCTGGTGCCTTCACAAATCCAGGGTATTATTTTCAGAACGTTGGGAATTTTGCCTAGACTGGTTGGAATCCTCAGGGTCCTTTGTGACTACCTTTTTTGTTAACATTAAAGTTTCCAGATATTTCTAAATTGACTAATGATCTAATTAGATATAACCCAACCTAGACTCCAGTCCCAACCAAACTTCCCTCATATATACCTAAATTCGAAGGGAAGACTGGTGAAGATCTGGGTGACCATGTAACCACTTTCGACTTATGGTGTTCGTCAAACTCCTTGATAGATGATTCAATTAGGTTGAGATTATTCCAACGTACCCTATAAATGTGGCTAAGTGGTACATTGAACTCTTGGGGGGCACCTTTGCTTCCTTCGGTGATTTGGATATAATATTTTTGAACCATTTTCAGTTGCCTATCCGCTATGATGTTGGAACTAAGTTATTGGCTAATTTTCACTAGGACTAGGCAACCCACATTTTGGATCACATCCAGGAATGGAGGAGAAGGAAGAGGCTCATTAAAGCAGATATTTCACAAGAATTCCTTCTTGAATGGTTTCTTAAATCTTTACAACCCGAGATCTCTAAGGATGTGTTTCTCTCCGGTGTATTCACCGAAGAACAGGCTATTTTTAGAGCCCAACAGTTAGAACTTATATATTCTCAATTTGGGGTTCTTCAAAAAATTATGCCTCATGATCCTAGGTCCAAGGTTGATATAGCTAAGCCGAACCCAGGTCCCCATGCCCATGGGCTAGTCGGATTGATCGATGCTAACATGGCTAACCTACTAAATCAATTGCAGCAACTATCTTTACAAACTTCTTCTTCTATATAGGCATCACCATCAGTACCTATGCCTTCTCAACGTACGTCTATAAATGTCATCCAAAATTATAATCCCAAAGGAAACCAACCATCTGATGGGAAGAAGAAAGGACGAGGTAGGAAAAAGAACTAGGATGGGAAGGGTAATGCAAACAAACCCAACAATGATGCTGGAGGGGGTAGAAAAGAGTGTAAGAAAAGAGTAAAATTTCCATGCAAGTTATGCAATGGAGATTATTTGACTCATCTTTGTCCTAAGATCCAAGATGCTCAACACTTATTAGTTCAGTAGGGGTCTTCTAGCTCCCTGGCTATCCTAACTAACCCTTTTCCCCAAGGGCAATAGTTACTTGTTGGGCGCGAACTCTAGTACTGGTACCCCCGCAAGGGGCAACCAAGAAGGGGAAAATACATCAAATGTTTATATGATGAGTTCACATATTGACATCGCTACATGATCACGTGACTATGGTGAATCAGACTCATCTAAGGCTAAGTCTGCTCCCAATGCTTCAGAGCCACTCCATATCGAGAGTCCCTTTGTTGAGTCTATACCTCAGATGCTGAAAGGCTCCACAAAATGCTCAACCATTAACCCTAATTCTAAGGCAGCTCATAACTACTCGATTATAGAAGACTTAGCTCAGATTCCTTGTTCTATGTCAGCGTTAGAGGTATTCCAGTCGTGTACCTCTAGGGCACCTGATGAGCTCCTCCAATTCTATTATTCCAAGTGTGTATTCCATTAATGGTAGGGATGTCGACCAATTGCAAATCCACTTGCATGTCCCTGAACAATTCCATTTATGGTTCTTCTCCTCTTATCCCTCTTTTTTTCTCTACAAGTGACGTTTTCAGGTTGAAGTCCCCCCTGCCAACCATAATTTTTCTGTATGCATTTGACTCATTTTCCTTATACTTTGATGGAATCCTTCCTTCTCCCCTGGAGTGTGAGGGCCATATACCACTGAGATAAGAACCCAATCCATGGTTCCAATGTTGCGAAACCATCCTGACAATATGTGGCATACCCATCCAATAGTCTACCACTACCTCCGCGGGATTCCACAGTATAGTAATTCCTCCTGCACTTCCTTTTGCATCTAGTGCTACTGCTTCATATTTAGGTTTGATTCTTCTAAGTATATCCTCTATTTTCTCCCCTGATACCTTAGTTTCCTAGAGAAGCACGATCTATGGCTTCTCGTTTTTCAATCGATCTTGTAAGTATCTCTGCTTGCCTCGGTTGTTGAGGCCCCTCACATTCCAGGAGATAACTATCATTGGGAAACTTTGTGGAGTTGTTGGAATACTGTTGAGAGTGGTATTACCCTTCCCGTATTAACCAGTATCTCTCCCATTATTTGTATTGACTCCTGCGGGTTTCTCCGTCCCCTTTTCTTCCCCCCTTTTATTCAGATATGCTGCTCTTGTGAGTTGTCTTGTTGCATGCCTAGTTGTTCCACCAGATCTCCATGTCTTTGCCCTTGGTTATCCATATATTGCTGGAAAATTTCCTTGTACAATTTATTTTGGTCTTCTGGGATAAATCTTTCATCTAGGTGCCTCCATTCGTTCAAGAGTCTTTTCAGAACCACTTCCTCCATGCTGAACTCCTCCCTAGCGACATCTATCTCCATTGCAGTAAGATTTATTAGTTCTGACTCATCTTTCTCTGGCAATTCTATTTGGGATTTCCTCTTTGGTGTGGTCGTATATTTTGTTGGATCTCTATTAGTTCAATCTCTTTTGAGGTTTCCCCTTCCTCTTACAACACCTCATATCTATTGTCGTTTTCCCTTTGCTTTTGTTTATTAGATCCTAGGTTCTGCGGCGTCCTTGTGTTCTTCTTTTTATGCATAATCTCTTTGAACCCCTCATTTGTTTCTTGTGGGGGGTTCTTTTCCTGCTCCACCTTTAGGTCTTCCAGACCATACTAGTTCAACAAACATGCCACGTAGAGGTGGCCATACTCGTGACACCGATCGCAACGAAACGGTATGTGCTCATAATCAAGGTTTGTTGCCAGATCTCTTCCTGGTACTCCAGTTCCACTGAGTCAGGGATGGGCTCCAAGATATTCATATATACACAAATACGGGGCATTGGAAGTATATCTTCCCCTGCAGGTAGATTTTTCTATTTTCACAAATCTGCCGATTGAATTACCAATACCTTCCGATATTTCTGAATCCCAGAAATCCATTAGAAGACTGAAGAGATGAACCCAAACATGAGCTACCAAAAATTGCTCCTTGTTTGGGTTATAACATTCCTCCCAGTATCGCATGAAGAGACTTGCATTATCGTAGAAATGTGGGCCATTTTCAAAAAATCTTTCCTTATCTTATAGGTTAGATAAGATTACAGTAAAGAATCCTCTGGCCCCTAATTTGAGTTCTATATGACCTTTTGGCTACCATTTCTGTTGTATCCATTTTATCAGATCATTCTTCATGGGCCATATTCCAATGAATTTGCATATCATCGCATGGTCCTTCATGTAGCTGCGATATTTCTCCAATTTATTCATTGGGATTACGAAACGGAGCTTCTATGTAGCACAAGGTAAGCATTCCCCACAGCTTCGTGCCTACCACCAAGCTCCAAGGACGGGACCAGTACTAGGGTCGATGGCTTCAGGAGGACCGGAATGGTGTCAATTTTTCCCGCTTGATTCATTGGCAACTACACTACGGTAGGAGGGGATCTCCCCCCCTGGGGCTTGTATCACCCTTGTCAAATGGAAGCCTAGTGTATTCGTGCAGGGCCTTCAGGGTTTGTTAGTTCGACAGGGTCACCAAACCCTAGTTTGCAGTCATCGATTTCTCCTTCGTAGAGCAGAGCACCTCGTTGATTTTCACATAATTTAGCCTTGTAACCTTTTGGATCAATGCCTATTTAGATGAGCAAATTGATTTTTGGAAAAGGGGTTTTGGCTCGATTCTTTTGTAATTTGAAAGAGGGAAGTTATGAACACTTTTTGAGATCAAGAAGGTCATGATTATTAATGAGAGCTTTAATCTTTGTGCTTATATATATATATATATATATCCTCCCAATTTGATTGTTGACTTGTTATCCTTGTGAGAAAAATATTTATTATTTTAATGGTTACCTCATGGCCTATATTATTTAAGGGCTCCTCAACACTTGTTTAGACAGTATTAAGCTTCCAAGTTAAATCTTTAACATAACTTTTCTTCATATAATCCTCGACAACAATTTATTTTTAAATATATTTTATTTTTCAAAATATATTATATTACCGTTGAATATGATTAAAATTTAAATATGGCCCAGTTTATAATGTTTGATTTTTCCCTTTAAAATATATGTCAATAATAATCCAAGTGAATTTATTATCAGCAGAATTCTTATAATTAAATGTAAAATATAAAAAATAAAAATATTTTTTAAAGATTTAATTCTAATTTTTTTAAATATTAAATATTGAAAATATTATTTACATTTTAACTATTTTTTCTTTAGTTGACATTGGTGAGGCTATATCATGATTATGTCCAAGAATAACACTCAAATATTGAGTGAGAAATTGAATTGATGACTTAACATCTAGGAGTGCCTTAACAACACACCTCATCACATCTATCCAAAACTCGTAACAGAACAACTAATTAAATGATAAAAATGTATTTTAAAAAAATATTTTATAAAAAATTATCAATTTTATAAATTATAAATAAGATATCAAAAAATTATTATTAATTATTAAACTTAGACAAAATTATTTTTTATTTAGTTAGCAAACAATCTATTTTTATTTACTTTTATAAAAATATACCATGTTATAATTTGATTATAAGTTTAAGTTTCTAACTCATAAGATGATATAAATACTTGTCATCAACTTTATTTTAATTTATAAAAAATATTTAGCAACTGCCTTTATTTTATTTTAAAAAAAATTATATTATTAAAATTTTTTTTTTGTAAGCTATGATGGTACTCATTCTATTACTTTGATCAATCGAACTTTACAATATATCAAAAAGACAGTTTAAGCCCGCCCTCTTGGGGAAACCGGGACATAACACCATCTGAAGTTTTTAATAGCAGTCCAAAAATAATAGGTCCTCAGCCTAGCAGACCTGGCTAAGAAAACTATGCAGTCTTGAAACTTACTGTAACTATTGCTAAAACTATTGGTCTGAATATCCTGATTGTTCCTATCATGCACATAAACAGAACCAAAACAAAAAAACCAGTTGCAATTTCTAACCATCATAAAACTCAGTCGTTGCCACCAGCATTCTGCTTGTTTGCAGCTTCCTCTGGTCCGGAATGGTCGCGATTCAGCATCTGCTGGATGGAATCCAGCTATTCTTCCTGCTTGGTCATAGCTATACGCAGATAGCTCAACTCTCTGCGGATATTTTGATCACCAAGAGCCAGCTCCACCATTTCTTTGGCCACATGCTCCATGGCCTTGGCAAGAAGCCCCTTCATAACCCAATAAATATGCAGAGATTGCTTGATTAAGTACATCCGTCCTCTGGTATGACCTGGATCGTGGAGGCTAAATTCCAGGTCTTCCATTTCCTCATCCGACTGGTTATGCAAAGCTTCCTCTTCGAGGTAGTCCATGATTCTGCGCACAGCCGGGTGGGAGTGACGGAGAAAGGCCTGCTTAGCCCGACGGACGCGGAGGTTGACGGTTTCTCTGGGTTTTCTTCCTTTGCCCGAGCGCCTGGAGGATTCACCCTCCTCCTTCACCGGCTCACTCTGCCCTTTGCCCCGCTTGCCCGACTGGACTCTTTCATTGTCAAAAGAGATGCTGTGCTTCCTCAGGTCAGAGCGGCGAGACCCCGCTTTCTGATATTCGGGCAAATCAGTCCTTGCCTGCTGCTTAGTCTTTTCATTTGGGGTCTTTTGGAAGCTCCTGCGATTGCTCACACCACGATGACCCAGATCATCCTCCGGGGCCTCTTCCACCTCCTCCGGTGGAGAGCGGCGTTTTCTCATGCCATAACGGCGAGTCTTCGAGTCCCGACAATTCCGTTGCTCCGTTTTCTTCTGATCCTACCCTTCCTCGGCCACATTCTTAGGATAGCGCCTACCATCGCGCACAGTCTCCGGGGTCCTATCATCATCCGAGTTATCCTCGATCTCCCACACAGTGAAAGGCGGTTCTTCCTGCATAAAAACTTTGCCATCTTGGCACCTATTATCTTCCCTCACATTCTGGCGCGCCTCAGCTTGTTTCAATTTTCGTCGGGTCTCCATACTATCCACGAGCCTGTCACGATGATTTCTCTGTCTGCCCGAGGTTGTAACAGTGCTCTGGCGTCTTTCAGTGGATACCTCCGTTCTTTTCCAAATTGAGACCTCGCAGAATGCCATAACAATCTGCCTACCACGGTTATAAGGCATTTGCCTTTCATCGGGGATACAAATTGGACCGGTTTTCAAGAGACGCCGGAAAATCTCCATCAGGCCCCTACTCTCAACCATCATATCCGTATTTCTCTTCTCAGCAGTGCTGTCAGGCGCACCGCAACCATCACCTTTCTTAGTTCTGACATTAATTAACTTACCATGAGTGTACTTCTGATTAACCGCTCCACCCGCCGTCGTTGTACTGCCATCAAAAGTCTGGACTATCAGCCTGTATTCCGTAATGATGATCACACCAGGTCCCAACAGCCCCATATTGTTCAGACGAGAGCTCCACTGACCCCTTCTAGGCCAGCTCACTGATCCGTGCATTGGTATTTGTGGTTTTATCATGATCGGCCTTGATAAGGTCCGCCAGCGCCTTCCACTCCTCATTTCCTTCCACGGCACGCCATTGGCTATCGATTGTGGTGCCACGTCCGCTGCAACCCCAATTGGCCAGCCAATCCGCGGCCTGATTCCCTTTTCTGCGGACATGACTGATAATTTTGTAGTCGATACGTTTGAGGAGCTCAGCAATTTCTTTAACTATTCCCGTGGTTCGCCAGCTTTTGGCCACCTTCTCCCATCCCTGCCCATTGTTAAGCCTCCACAGGATGTCCATCGCAAGTTGCGAGTCCCCAGTGATTTCCAACTTAGAGTAACCATTCCTGATGGCTATCTGAAGGCCTTGATGAAGGGCCCAGAACTCGGCCTCATTATTGGTCATCTGGCCTCCCCAGTCAGCAAAAATCCATCTGACGCGTCTATTGCTGTCTCTGAATATCCCTCCGAAGCCAGCGTCGCCCGGGTTCCCTTTCGAGGCCCCGTCAAAATTGAGCTTGACAAAATGGTCACTGGGATAGCTAAACTCTTATGGGCTTTGAGATCTCATATCCTGGCTGGTCGAACCTTTGAAGTGAACCATTTCAGGTTTGAGGTTTATCTTATTCAGAATTTCTTGTTCCTCCGGATTTGCCTTCCAGTCATCATCCGCCCATTTACTAACAAGGATGGTCTCCCGTATACTCTCGGCCACCCGAGCCCAGATTACCTCCGGATTTTTGGCTTAATTTTGAAATATCCTCCTATTACGCTCTTTCCAAATCATCCAGAGGATGAAGGGGGAGGTAAGATTCCAGGCCCTCTGGATCACCCTGCAACCGAAGGATTCTTTATTCCAATTGAAAATTAAATCATTAAATTCCCTATTGTTGGTTCCTGGTTGCTTGAACAGTCTTTTGGCAAGCAGCCAGAGTTTCTCTGAGTACGGGCATCTGACTAACAGGTGATCTCTAGTCTCCATGTCATTGTTGCACAAAGAACAGCGTGACGGGCCATTAAATCCTTTTTTCTGGATACGATCCCAGGTTAAGATTTTGTTTTTAGTTGCCAACCAAATAAAGATTGTCACCTTCGGCCACTAGTTGGCCTCCCAGATTGTTTTCCATTCGACATTTCCGTCTCCTCTGTTCTGAGAATCCATTAGATAATAAGCCTCTTTGGATGTGAAAGTCCCCTTCATAGAATTCCCCCAACGGAGGATGTCTTTCCCCTGACGAGCTCTAATTCTCCTTGTTCCCATTTCTTTCCTGTACCCCTCTTGGAGCTCTGGGGTGAGCGCCCGTGCCCATGCTGTCGGATCTTCCCAGACTCTCCACCCCTCCGATATGTCATTTCCTTTCCAATAGTCCTTTACGCTAATTCTGTTTTCTTCCACTCTGCCACGGATCTGGAGGAGGTTCTGGATGCTATTCAAACTTTCACGTTGTTGCCACCGGTCATCCCAGAAATTGGCTTCTGCTCCACCCTGGATTTCCCAGAAGGTATGTTTACCAATCAGGTCTCGATTTTGAGAGGCTAATTCCCAAATGGCGGAGCCTTTGGGGATTTCCTGATGTCTGAGGATATCAACCTGAGAGGCTGGCATTCTATATTTTGTCCTCCATATGGTTTTCCAGAGATCATTTCCACCACTAAGCCATCTCCATCACAGCTTGGCCCCCAGGACCCTGTTGAGAGTTTCAGGATCCCTCAAGCCTAACCCACCTTTCTCTTTTCTTTCAGTTAGCTGACTCCACGAGACCAGGGCCCATTTTTTCTTCTGATCGGATCCGCTCCATATGAATTTACGGATGATTTCTCTAATTTTAGCACAAACCCCCATAGGGGCAGCCATAATCGAGAGAGGGTAGATAGGGATGGCTTGAAGAACCGACTTAGCAAGAACTATCCTGCCGGAAATGTTAAGAACTCTGAAGGCCCAGTTTGCCACCTTGTTGTTAAGTTTGTCCAGCACTCCTTGCCAGTTTTTCATCCTCCTAGAGGTGTAGTCCAGAACATTACCCAAATATTTAGTAGGTAATTCCCCTTTTTTGAATCCCAGAATTCTGATTAAGTGGGATTTGACTTGGTCTATTGTGTTGAAGATAAAGATACATGATTTGTCCTTATTGATTTCTAACCCAGAAGCCTCAGCGAACAAATCCAGGATTCTTCTGAGTTGACGGAATTCTCTAACCGTTGGTTCCCCAAACAACATTATGTCATCCACAAATTGTTGATGAGTTAGGGGCAAGTTGTTTCCCCAAATTTGCAACCCTTTAATTCTGTTAGCTGTTTGTTCTTGTTTGATGAAGCGACCAAGGCCCTCAGCAGCAAGAATAAATAAAAAAGGGGACAAGGGGTCTCCCTGTCTAATACCTCTAGAGGCATTGAAAGTTTTTGAGGGGCTTCCATTAACCAGAACAGAAAAGTGAGGGGAGGAGATCAGGTTATGTATCCAAGCAATCCATCTTTGATGAAAACCAAATCGTTCCAGGACAGTTTCCAAGTATTTCCAATTTAATCTATCATAAGCTTTCGATAAGTCCAATTTAATCATCATTCCTTTTTGCTTTTTGACTTTTAAGGAGTGTATAACCTCCTGAGTTACAACAAGACCATCAAGAATCTGCCTGCCTTCCACAAAACCAGTTTGTTCAGCCGAGATTAAATTATCCAAGAGAGGCTTTAATCTTTTGGCAATCAGAGAGGTGATCATTTTGTAAATAACATTACACAAAGCTATAGGTCTGAAGCCATTAGCCTCTTCAAGGTTATCTCCCTTAGGAATGAGGGCAAAAAAGGTAGAATTGAGAGCAGGCCATACCTTTTGATTTATCCTTGATTCTTCTACTAAGTCTAGTATTTCTTTTCCCAGGAAGTGCCAGCCCGCTTGGTAAAAGTCCACTGTGAAACCGTCCGGTCCAGGAGCAGTCCCCTTTTTCATAGACTTCACAACTTCCTCCAGCTCCTCTAGGGTCACTGCCCGCATAAGAGCTTTGTTTTGGTCCTCAGTGACCAAGCTGGGGATAGCTGAGTAGATCTCTTGCATGGCTCTCATTCTATCAGCTTGGGGTTCTGCCAGAATCTCCTTGTGGTGTTCCATCAGGACTTGTTCAATTTCATTCTGCTCAACTACTCTCACTCCATTCTTGTTTTTAATTGATAGGATCCTGTTTCCTTGCCTATGTTTGATCATAGCTTGGTGGAAGAATTTAGTGTTTCTTTCCCCTTCCCTTAGCCATTTTATTCTATATTTTTGACGCCATAGGATCTCCTCTTGTTTTCGTCGTTCTTCTAATTTGCCAAGGATGGCCCCTTCTTTATTGACGCTTTCCTCTGTTCTTCCTTCTAATATTATCTTCTGCTGAATATCCTCCATTTTCTTTTCTAGTTTTTGTTTATCTTCCAGGATATTGCCAAATTCCTCTTTATTCCATCTTTTGATTTGGCCTTTCAACGATTTCAATTTCAATTGGAACGTGTGCATCCTGCATCTGCCCTGACTAGTGCAATTTCCCCACCAGTCCTCAACTTTCTTGATGAAATCTGGGTCCCTTAACCAAAAGGCTTCAAATCTGAATGGCCTTTTCCCCTAAATTCTCTTGATGTCAATTTCTAACCGGATCGGCCAGTGGTCTGATCCCAAAGAGGGTCAGATCTTAGCCTCCACAAAAACATCCATCTTCATGATGGCTTCCGACACTAAGAATCTATCCAGTCTGGAAGCAATTTGGTTTTTGCCTCCCCTTCTGTTGTTCCATGTGTAGATTCCATTGATACTTTGGATATCCACAAGCTTGAGTTCCTCAATCAAATCATTGAAGCTATCCATGAAGTGATCCCTCCTCCTAAGCCCTCCTTTTTTCTCGTCCAAGGATCTGATCAAATTGAAGTCCCCACCAATGATCCAAGCCGCTTCCGGATAGAGTCTGCAGATAGTTTTGAAGCTATTTGTGAACTGTTCCCTTCTCCCCGAGGAGGGGGGGCCGTAGACCCCTGTAATAATCACCTGTTGAGGAGTTCCAACTATCCTACCTAGGCCAGTAATAGATCCATTCATACAGGACCAGTTGTCTAAGATAATTTCATTGGGATTCCACAAGATTGCAATACCTCCTGCAGCCCCTATTGCATCTTGCCCAATCACTTGATATGGGAGATTACTTTTATCTATAATTTCTGCTAACTGTGTCACCAAAATTTTTGTTTCCTGTAAGATCATGATACTAGGCTTCTCCTTTTTCAACTTATCCTTTATATGTCTCTGCTTACCTCTACTATTCAGGCCTCTAATATTCCAGCTGATGACGATCATTTAAAACTTTTTGTAAGAGGGGAAAAATACCTCCGACAGAGGTATCACTTTGCCTGAGTTTATCAAAACCTCTCCCACTGTCTGGATCGTCTCACTCATTTGTTTCCGGCCTCGTTTCCTGCTGTTTTTGCCAGAGCTGCCCAATCCTTTATCCTCACTGTCCTGCTCGCTTTCTGTCGTGGCTGGTCTGTCTGGGGGTTCTCCTTTTTTCTCTTTGTATTTCTGAAAAACTTCTTTATATAGTTGTTTTTGTTTTTCAGGAATGAATCTACTATCCAGATATTTCCATTCCTGGAGTAGCTTTCTCATGATTTTTTCCTCTTCAGCTTCGTTTTCTATCGGGTTTTCCACTTCCATCCTAGATGCCTGTTCTGTTTCTGTTTCCTTTTCCTTCGGTTGTTCCTTGCCTGATTCCTTTAAATCTTTTCCTTTTTCTTCTCCTGTGATATCCATGGGGGTATTCTCTGGATCCTCATCATCTTCCAGGTTTACTTCGTAGTCTTCGTTTTCATTTCGCAGTGCCTCAAAAGGATTTCGATTGCTTGTTTGGTTGGACTTCTTCTGAGTTTGGGGTTTCGGTCCTTCCTTGTTCTGTTTTCTCTTCCTTACTACCTATTGGAAGCCTCTCTCCGAATCCTCCATCCTTACAGTATTTCGTTGTTGGGCTACCTGGCTCTTCTTGGTTTCTTCCTCTTTGTTCAAAGGGCATTGTCTGTATAGGTGGCCATATTCATGGCAGATGCGGCAACGGAAGGGAATATGTTCATAATCAATTGGTTGTTTCCAGACTGTATCATGATACTCTACTTCGACATTGTCTGGGAGAGGCTCTGCCAGATTTATGTAAACACAGATTCTCGCATAAGAATTATACTTACCTCTTTTTGTAACCTCTGCAGTTTTAACAAAGCTCCCTATCGTGTTGCCAATCCCCTCCAAGATTTCAGGGTCCCAGAACTCATCAGGGAGCCCAAATAATCTAACCCAGACCGGTGCGTCCATCATAGCTTCCTTTTCTGGGTTGTATCTCTCTTCCCAAAATTTCATGAACAGGCCAGCATTGTTTAGGAAATAAGGTCCCTCCTCGAAGATCCTGTTCTTGTCTTCCAGGTTGGAAAAGATTGCTGTAAAGAAACCTTGGGCTCCTAATTTGAGATCTACCTGTCCCCTAGGTTTCCATCTCTGATCGATCCATCTGTAGAGTTCCCGCTCAGAAGGCCAGTACCCAACGAATCGGCATATTAAGGCATGATCTCGCATGTAACAGCTATAATCCTCCAGTTTGTTGTTTGGAACAACATACCTTGGCTGCTTTTGGGCCCTAGGAAGGCATTTTCCTCTCATCCTTTTCTGCCATAGGTTGCCCATCACTGGGGTATGGGTTTCCTTTCCAGCATGATGATCTCCGCCTAAGCTTGTTTCTCCTATTACCACATTTCGGAAGGAGGGGATCTCTCCCCCCCCCCCCCTTGTTTCTCCCATTCCGATCAGGCCGACAGCGAGTGGATAAAAAGCAGTATAGTCTTTTGAAAATACCCAAAAACCTGACTTACCTGCCCACCGGAGATCGCTAATCGTCCGAGAAGCTCGCTGAACACCTCTCAGAGCTGATCAGACTGCTGCTGCGGGAACAGTCACGGGACTGTCAGCCGTGATTCCGCAAACCAGGAAACCCTAGCAGAGCCCGCCATTCGCATCCTTCCCAATATGTATCACAATTGTTATTATAATTTGATTATAAGTTTAAGTTATCAAAAATTATAATTGTTATTATAATTGTTATTATAAGTTTAAGTTATCAAGTATATATCGATGGTAATAAAATAAAATACTTGGTAAATGTGAATTTCAAATTATCATTTAAATAAAGTATTGTAAACTATTTTTGATATTTAAAATTTTGTATTAATTTATTAAGGGTAAAGATCATTTGTTTTTTGTTTTTTGTTTTTTAATTAAATTAGATTTAGGTTAAGGTCAATATTAATGTTGAATAGAAAAGTATTTTATTTATATGTGGGATGTTGTTACTAGGAAATATATGTTTACTTGTGGAATGTTGTCACTAATAGTAATTTGCTTTTTTTTCTTTCTAATTAAGTTGGACCTAGGTCGAGGCCAACCCCAATATTGGATTGAAAAATGATCTACCTACTTGTGGGATGTTGTCATCAAGAATGATATGTCTATTTGTGAATGTTATCATCAAGAATGATATGCCCACCTATGGGATGTTGTCACTAGGAATGATTTGCCCTTTTTTTCCAACTAGCTTGGGTCTAGGTTGGGGCCAATCCAAATGTCGAATACAAAACGATTTGTCGACCTATCGATTATTGTCACCAAGAGCAATTCTCACCTATACAAGGTCGATTCTGATTATCATGTGTGGGGCCACGTGGATACACCTATGGATTGTTTCATTCGATTATGTACCAAAGTCATTAATTAATGGGCCAATCCGGGGCTGACAAATGGCAGCCCAGATTTTTCCAAATATCACCTATTCTCCAAAATTTTGGGGATCAAGGAGGATCGAACCGCTAACCTCCCGAAAGGTTGAGTTTTCGTCGGAAGGGCCGCACTGGACGAGCTACGGTGGATCTTGTTAGGCTTATGGATGACTTTCCATTTATGGTAGCGGATTGGAGGCGCAAAAAAAAAAGGGCTGATGGTCGGGGTCAACCCCACGGCCGCCAGACCCCTTAATTTGTTTCAAGTATTATGCCACATTCACCGCAAGACACAACGATATATGGTATATATAACCGTATGTTCAACATATAAACCAACGAAGCGCAGAGATGTATGCCACCAAAGTTTCATGCGAATATACATTGTTGTATATGAATGTCAATCCATATCAAAATGTCGGAGTGTCGGGCGGGGATTTCAACCTGCCGACCTCCAACGTTATATACCAACGCCTTCACACCTTCGAGCTAACCAACATACAATCTGTTCGGTCTTGAAACAGTGTCGAACCAGATTTTTATTAATCCGTTACAGAGCCAAACCCGTCAAAACTAGGGCGCGCAGATTGAGGTGGCTTCCACAGTGCAGAGGGCGGTTTTTGTCAGCGAAAAGTGGTTTTGCAGAAGGTAGAGGTGGTTTTGCACATTCTAGGGGGTCTGGAGGTCACAGTGGCCAAATATGGGCAAGTTTATAATCGTTTGACTTGAAATTTCGAGCTGAACGAAATGGTAAGATTCTTTTTCTCATTTGAGTCTCTGTTTTTGAGCTCATGTCTGTAAAAGCATTTTGAAGACTAATAAAGCAGTCACACTAGAAGCGAGGACCCTGGAGAGGTAGCCAAGAAGTCTAGTGAACTCCGTTATCAAATTGTCATTGTGTTGATATGTTTGATTATGTTTTAATTTGCTTATGTGTTTATGTTATTTGCAATCTTTTCGATCCATTGCACCAAGTAACATAAGTGAACTTCACATAAAGTCTATAATACCTTTTTCATTAATAGATCACAAAGGGACATTTCCTGTTGGAGCCTTGACCCCAAGAGTATCGAGAGAATTGGACCCATGGCCTCTCAATAACAATGGGAACTTGACCAATTGAAGTAACCCACATGACTTTATTTATTTATTTTTACCAATATATATATATATATATATTTTAAAAATATTGCATATTAGAGAAAAAAAAGAGGTATTTAATCATTGTAATCTCATTTATTTATGTGATTAGCAAAGAATCTACTTTCTATAATAATTACATTCCTTAACATGAGATTTATTTTGCATCTTCTTATTAGTTTAAATATTATAAATATTTTGTAATGGTTTCATCTTTTTATTATTTTAATCTTCATGGGATCAATGGAGTGGTTGGCACAATGGGATGTCATCCCCTCCATCTGGTTTCAAATTAATGTATAGAGAAAAAAAAAAGATTATTAGTAAAGATATATAATTTTTTCTTTTTTAAACTAGGTTGGGTGTCATCCAAGAAAATTCCAATGTTGGATGAAAAAAGATTTGCCCACTTGTGGGATGTTGTCATTAAGACAATACACCTACTTGTGGGACATTATTGAAACTATCTGTCCATTTTTTTCCCAACTAAGTTGGGCTTAGGCCGGGCTAACTCCAATGTTGGAAAGAAAAAAGATATTCCTATGAGATGTTGTCACTTGGAATGTTTTACCATCTATAACAAATTGTCACCAAAAACTATCTTCCCACCTATGAAATATTATCACCCAAATTATGTTCCTCATAAAACACTTTTATACCCGGTAAATAATTTCCACCAAATCCCCCATATCCAATTAGAAATGGAGTTGTCTTTAGTGTGATTTTTTGGACTTTCTAGTGCAAATTTAACGTGAAATCTTGATTTGTGTTATTAAATTGTTTTTTTCACTGTATATATGGATTCAACACCCATCAAGCTTGTGATTTCATGCAGGGGTTACTGATCAAGCTTGTGATTTCAATAAATTTCTACCCGATTTTAAAGAAATTAAACCAGAAAAACCCACCAAAAAAACTTCCAAAAAATCTCACTAAAAACAACTTGATTAGAAATATTCTATTAACTAAACTCAGAGTACTTCAATAACCCCACTATCGATAACCTAAACCCACAATCTAATTAAGGATGACCAAGAGCACATTAAATGCTATTAAAAATGCCAAACAGTCAACTCAGAGAATATATCACAACCTTGCTTGTAAGTCGCATTAATTGCTTGAATTTTTCAATTTTCGCACCGAGAAGCAAAGTGAAGACTTCAACTCAACGCCAGGATCTCCTTTTCCTTATATACATGTCCAACTTGAAAGACATTGTTATAATTTCTGCAAGTTTCATTATAGCAACATTCCCCCACAGCCGCAACTCCAGCAGAAAGCTCTTCGATTAGAGACCCATAATATATATAGTCCGAGTCAAGTTTCATCACCATGAATCCCCAGTCGCCCGATGATTGCGATTTCTATGAAGTTGCAGCAGAATTTATAATTGACGAAGGCGAGCATGATATCGCAGAAGCGCCCCAAATTAGTTCTGGAGGAGACGTTACAGAGCACTCAGACTCCCAAAGATTGCTTCACTGTCCACAACAAGAAGATGATCTGCAAGTTTCTAAAGGCCCTTCATCAGATATCCACTGTCCAAAACAAGAAGAAGATATGCAAGTTTCTAAAGGCCCTTCATCAGATATTCACTGTCCAAAACAAGAAGAAGATATGCAAGTTTCTAAAGGCCCTTCATCAGATATTCACTGTCCAAAACAAGAAGATGACCTGCAAGTTTCTAAAGGCCCTTCATCAGATATTCACTGTCCAAAACAAGAAGAAGATATGCAAGTTTCTAAAGGCCCTTCATCAGATATTCACTGTCCAAAACAAGAAGAAGATCTGCAAGTTTCTAAAGGCCCTTCATCAGATATTCTTACTTCACAACAACAAGAAGATGAGCATGGTGATCAGAAAAGCTTTGTGAAAGACAGGAAGGAGACCTCAACTCCATCCCAGAATCCACAAGATCAGCAGCAACAGCAGCCGCCTCCTGTGGAGCGCCTGTGTTCAGATCATCCACCCCTAGAAGAAAATTTGGGGAAAATAATGGCAGAAGACCTACTGGAGCATAAAATAGTGAATCATGAAGGTAAACCCTCGGACGAGGCTGGTCCTGCATCTGATTTTCATTCCTCTAACGACATTGAATCAACTGAAGCATTGCGGCCACTCAATCCAGAAGCCGAGGAGAAAAATTCAGCAGAAAAAGTAATTCCCGGTGAAAACGATGATAAGCGCGCCATCGGCAGCAGTCACAATCGTAATCCAAAGCGATTCTTCTGTGCGACTAAGACATTGCTCTGTGTTGTCGTATCGACATTTGCACTGATAATAGTTGCGAAATTACTGCCCAGTCGATCTGAGATGCATGGTTCTAACATGCAGAAGAAGAGAAGAGCAGCCATGAGGAAGTGATTAGTCCCTGCCTACAGGTACCAGTAACTCATTCATTAGTCCTGGGTATTAATTAATGGCCCGGAGAAGCTAGCAATTATTTTCATTTTCTCCAGAGACCTTTGTGATTACTGCTTACTGTGCTATTAGTATTTATCACTATTTGTTAGTAAGAGTTTACAAAAATATATGCATGTAAAGACATTGACATGAATAAATATATTTGGGAGAGTTGAGCCAATAATACAGTTAAAATTTATATTTAAAATTTAAATTAAAAAAAATTAGTTTAAGTTTTTTAATTGATTTTTTATGATTAATTTAAAAAAAATAAAAATAAAATAATTGATCAATCTAATCGATAATGAGATTATATGTTAATTTTATACTCAGGCTAATAATGATGAGTAATGTGGATTTGTCTTTCAAGTTTGGTTGTTTGGGACAATCTTGTTTCTCTTGCATTTATTGAGAAGCAATTTAATTATTTAACAAACCAATTAAGTGTATTTTTAATTGTAATGATAAAAATAAAAAGTTGAATATGAGTGTGCGTGTTTTTTTTTAAGTAAATATTTTTGTATTTTTTAAAAACAAAAGTTTACATGTTAATTTTTGTCAAATCACATATAAAATTTCAGTGGTTTCAATTATATGGTACTAACAAGAGTTCTATAGACCAAAATGCCTACATTATTTTTTGGGTTTATTGGGCCATTTGTAAACTAAAAATTATATAATTGAAAAATAAGTAGTTTAAAATAAAGAAACTAAATGACATTTAGACTAAATTATTTGAATCACTTGCTTCAACTAGAATGGGCCCTTGTTGTTGCTTGGGGAGCAACCTGGATAAGGAGGAATGTCCATGTGCTTCTTGATAAGATATATACTTCGATCCATTGCTACCATGTGCTGCTACATATGATTTAGAGATAAAATAATGTCCTCCTTACTCATTTCTATCTACCAAAACTCTCCCAAAGAGGAACTTTAGGTGCTAATAAACATCCACTGTATACATGTATTGTGTATAACATTCTCTAGTATGCACTTCATTTGGAACCCAACTTGCCATTTTTGTTAGCACTTCAGTATCCGTGACAATGTTGTTGTTATTCCACGATACTTTAGTCTAGGTTAGAATCTTACAATCACTAACACTACCAATTTATGTATCAAAACAACTACTTTGCATAACGTAACAGTAAATAGTAGTAAATCAACACGTGCACAAATATAGATAAATTTTTACAATTTTAGTAAAAACCCAACTTCATTATATTAATCAACTGATAATACAAGTTTCTAGGGCTCTCGTACCAGAGATAATGGCCCTCATACATCCACTAATACAAGACTACAATTGGAACTTGGTGTCAACAACTATGACAACCAAACCGCATGACTAAGATACACTGTCTATTTGGCTAATGTAGCGCGCTCTCTCAACTCCTCTCATTCATACCTTGAATACACTTTCTAGGTCCTTCGACACCCTATCTGTAGCAACTCTAATATGCCTCTATCAATGAACCAACTCCATTATGTCACTGAATTCATATCCAACTTGTTAAAATTGGAAACTAGGGCCAAATTCCACTTTGGATAACTCATTTGATGGAGATGATGACTGCATTGATTTCCTCTTTTCAAGAGGACCAAAATTGACCTAAAGATCATCAAATTTAGATAAGCATAAATGTGTTTTTAATTTATGTCCACACATGTGCAAATTGTCAAGGTCGACCACATCATCATGTAGGCTCATGAGGCCCAAGACACATGTCACTTCACCCTCAATACTTGTATAAATATAAAAGACCTCAAACCTCATTTGGCATCATCTCATCACACACAATCGTCTCTCTCCTTCTTTGATTGGTCCATACAACTTATTGGGCATATATTTTCTCTCACATGTGTGGCAAGAAGGAAGAGTTTTAGGAAAAATTACAACGCTGAATTTCAAACTTCTGTTGTAGGTTTGACTAGCATTGACCAGGCACTTTGACCAAAAATTTGACTATGATTTTTGGGTCAATTTTTTCGTTTTGGAGAGCTTCTTTTGCTAGCACAAAAATCGACGTATTTTGGGCACATTGACCAAGGCTAACCATAGAGTTGACTGCAGACTTGAAGTGCAGAATTTGACCAAGTTTGACTATTGATTTGAAGATTGTTTTGGGCTGACTTTGACCACTTCAGAAGGTCGAGTTTACTTCCTTTGACCGAGCTACAAAGAGGATTGTTTGTCGTTGATTTGACTATCATTGAATTTCTAGTTAGGGTTGTTGACTACTGTAGAAAATTGTAGATTTGACATGGTTGTTTTGATTGTGATTTGACAAGTCTATTTTGACTTTTGTACTCTCTCTCTCTGCTGAAAATTTGATATAATAATAAGAAAACTTGATTAAGAGTTTTCCCCATCTGAGGGTTTTTCCCTGGCATCCGCCAAATTTGGTGTTCTCTTGTCTTGGCTTGTCTTTTGAATTTTATTATTCATATTATATCTACAATTATTGTCAATGTGATTGCTATTGGAAAACTAATTTAGAAACTTCCATTGGTTTGCTTAAAGGACAATAAAGTAATTGTGTTAAGCATAGAACATGCCATTGTTAACTAAAATTAACCTCCCTAGATGATCATTAGTCCTTCAACACATCATCACATTGAGACTCATGTCGAGTTGTTCACAACTCCATTTGTGAATAACTCTCAACTTCCCATTGTTGCTCCTCATCTCCTTTTGGGACTTCTTTCCCACTAGTTTCTCCTTAGTCCTTCAAGGACACAACTCTTAGGGACATACTTCCCATTAGTGTCTTCTTGTGTTGCCTAATGAAGACACACTTAGGGCATGGAGGATTGGCACCTATCACTACAAAATGTCCTTCTCCCACAATGAACTTGGGTTGATGTGATATGATCCCTTGACCTCCTTTCTTTGTCCTTCAAGAATCATTCCTAAGCTCACCAACTTCTGCCTCTCCTTGTAGACCATTTGTCCTTCAACCTATTGGGTTGCGTTATATTCTTTCCACAACTAGCCCGCATAGTTAACCGGGGGGTTAGAAGGGGGGCAGAGCCCCCCCTTCGTTGCGCTAATTGCGTAGAGGGGGGGGAGGGGGTCACAACGGGTTTGAGGGGTGCAGGTAACCCCACCGTTGCCCCCGAAAAATTTTGTTTTTTGACCCTATATTAGGTTGGGCAGACCTACCTATGGTTTTGTGCATGATTTTTGCACATGGTTTTAGACGCGATGGTTTTCGGTCCATGGTTTTGGACGCGATGGTTTTCAGTCCGTGGTATTGGATGCTTTGGCATGTATAAATATGTATTGTAACATTGAAATAAACATAATGAAAAATCAAGCTGGTAGTCTCGGTTTTGGGATCCGGGGGAAAATCTCTGTGTATATTTGTTTTATGTGTTATGCTCTCGCATTTTTTATTTTCTGTGTTTTAGAATTTGTATGCAAGTAATTTATGTACGAGGTTAAAACCTACATTTGGTATCAAAGGTGTTTTGGCTTCAAGGGGACGCCTTTGTTGCTGAGGGGTTTTGCTTGGGCTTGTGGTAGACCCTGTTCAATGGGAGATCTGTGGGATCGATTGTGGTGGTGAAAGAAGATGGCAAGCAGTGGAAAGATAAAGATCGAGAAATTTAATGGTCAGAGTTTTGAGTTATGGAAACTCAAGATGGAGGATCTGTTGGTGGATAAATATCAGTGGGTCGCAGTAGATCCAAGTACTAAACCAATGGGAGTGTCCGATGAAGAATGGAAGAAATTGGATCAAAAGGCTAAGAGCACAATACGATTGTGTGTCTCAGATTCAGTATTTCTGAATGTATCAGGGGAAGCTACGACGAAGGTTTTGTGGGATGAGTTAGGGACTTTGTACCAATCTAAGTCTCTGGTGAATAAATTGTTCCTATAAAAAAAGTTGTATAATTTGAGGATGAAAGATGGAGACCCAATGACAGAACATCTGAACGCATTTAATACTGTGGTAAGTCAGTTATTATCTATTGATATTAAAATTCCAGATGAAGATAAGTGCATTAGTTTGTTGTGTTCTCCACCAGATTCGTGGGATAGTTTGGTTATTGCAATAGGTAGCAATGCAACTGCCTTGTAGTTTGATGAAATAGTCTCATCCTTGCTGGCAGAGGAGATGAGATAGAAAAATATGGAGAGCCAGAATGGTGATGCCTTGTCCGTATGAGGACGGTCCCAGAAGAGAAACAAAAATAAGTAATTGAGTGGGAGATCTAAATCTAGAGGGAGATCTAAATCTCCAGGAAAACCTGTAAAGGTGGTGTGCTGGAAATGTGGAAAGGAAGGGAACTACAAAAGGGATTGTAAATCTAAAGCTCTTGACAAAGGAAAGGGATATGATGATGCTCCTTCTAGAGAGGCGAAAACCACCTCAGATGAAGGTGGGGATGTGTACTTCGCTTCTTCAAGTACACATGTAGATCATGAGGCATGGTTGATTGAATCAGGTGCATCCTTTCACTTCACTCCCCATAGAGAGTGGTTTTGTGAGCATGAGAAATATGATGGTGGTGATGTCTTCTTAGGGGATGATAGGAAGGCTAGAATTGTTGGTCATGGAAAAGTAAAGTTGAAGTTTCAAGGTGAAGGGTTAGAACACTTCCGGGAGTTCTGCATATTCCTGCATTGGCCAAAAATCTGATTTCTGTAAGCAAGCTGGATGATGCAGGTGGAAAAAAAGTGTTCGAGAAGGATACCTGCAAAGTGGTTCGGGGAGCACTGGTATTGATGCGGGGAGTTTGGATTTGAACTCTATACAAGCTGCAAGGTAGCACTATTGTTGATGGGTGAAACAACTTTGTAGTTCCTGAAAGTGGAGTAGAAAATATAGTGGTCTTTGGAGAGAAGACCATGTTGTGGCATTAAAGGCTTGGACATATTGGAGAGAAGGGCCTTCCAATACTTCATGGTAAAGGTATGGTAGAAGGTATGAGTAATAGCTCTCTGGATTTTGATTTCTATGAAAATTGTGTATATGGGAAGCAGAATCGGGTGAGTTGCTACTATGGTGGTAAGAGGGCGAAACATATATTAGAGCTTGTGCACAGTGATGTGTTTGGACCCGTGAAGGTTCCATCACTGGGTAAGTCTGTGTACTTTGTATAATTTATAGATGATTTCTCAAGTAATACATGGATATATTTCCTTAAGAAGAAATCTGCAGTCTTTGACAAGTTTAAAGAATTTAAGGCTCTGGTGGAAAACCAAATAGAGAGGAAGATAAAGGTGTTGAGGACAGATAACAGTGGAGAGTTTTGTAGTAAGGAATTTGAAGAATTCTGTAAGAATTGTGATATAACACGTCAGAAGACTACTCAATATAAACCTCAACAAAATGGAGTTGCTGAAAGATTGAACAAGACGTTGATGGAAAGGGCAAGAAACATGCTCAGTGGTGCTGGGTTAGGACAATAATTATGGGCAGAGGCAGTGGAGATTGCATGTTACTTGGTCAACAAATCACCTTCATTAGCATTGGAAGATAAGACTCCACAAGAGGTATGGACTGGTAAGAAACCTTCTCTTTCACATCTGAGGGTATCTGCATGTGATGCATATGTACATGTTCCAAAGGAGAAAAGAACCAAGTTGGATAGTAAATCTGAAAAGTGCATTTTTATTGGGTATAAGGATGGTTTAAAGGATTATAAGCTTTGGAACCCAGTAACAAGGAAGGTTGTGTACAACCA
>APFE031258506.1:0-18109 GCA_000404065.3 Pinus taeda
GGGGTTTATAACACTTTTAGTAAGTGCTTTTAGAAAAAACTTAAAAAGTGTTACAAAAATCTTTTTAAAATGTTATAAAATGCTTAGGGTTTAGGGTTTAGGATGTAGGGTTTGGGTTTAAGGTTTAGGGTTTATAACTTTTTGGTAAATTATTTTAATAAACACTTAAACAAAAGTTACAAAATCATTTTTAAGAGGTTATAAAATGCTTAGGGTTTAGGATTTAGGCTTTAAAATGTTAAAAAGTGCTTAGGGTTTAGGGTTTAGGGTTTATAACACTTCAGTATATTCTTGTAAGAAACACTTAAAAAATGTAACAAAATGCTTGTTAAAATGTTATAAAATAATTGGGGATTAGAGTTTAGGTATTAGGGTTTAGTGTTTAGGGTTTAAATTGTTATAAATTGCTTAGGTTTTAGGGTTTATAAAATCTTAGTAATTTCGTTTAATAAACACCTAAAAAAATTTACAAAAAGCTTGTTAAAATGTTATTAAATTCTTAGGGTTTATGGTATAGGGTTTAAAATGCTATAAAATGCTTAGCGTTTAGGGTTTATAACACTTCCATAAATTATTTTTATAAACGCTTAAAAAGAGTTAGAAAAGGATTTTAAAATGTTATAAAATTTTTAGGGTTTATTGTTTAGGGTTTAGGGTTTAAATTGTTATTAAACCCTTACGGTTTAGTATTTATAACACTTTAGTAAATTATTTTAATATGCACTTAAAAAAATTATAAAACACTTGTTCAACTGTATAAAATGTTTAGGTTTTACGGTTTAGGGACATTTTAGTAAATGCTTTTAATAATAAAAAAATCAAAAGTTACAAAATGATTGTTGAAATGTTGTAAAATTCTTAGGATTTGGGGTTTAGGATTTAGGGTTTATGACACTTTAGTAAATTCATAGGGTTTAGGGTTTAAAAAATTATAAAATTCTTATTGTTTAGGGTTTAGGGTTTTAAAAAGTTAAAAAATGCTTGATAAAATGTAATAAAATGCCTAGGTTTTATGGTTTATAACACTTTCATAAATTCTTTTAATAAACACATAAAAATTAGGTTACAAAATGCTTATTAAAATGTCATGAAATAGTTAGGTTTTAGGGTTTAAGATTTGAGTTTTAAAATGTTATAAAATTCTTAGGGTTTAGAGTTTGGGGTGTAGGGTTTAGGGTTTAGGGTTTAGGGTTTATAATGCCTTAATAAATTATTTTAATAAACACTTACATAAAATTTACAAAATTGTTTTAAAAATGTTATAAAATGCTTAGGGTTTATGATTTATGGTTAATGGTTTAATGTTTAGGGTTTATGGCACTTCAATAAATCCTTTTAATAAACACTTAAATAAAAGTTACAAAATACATTTTAAGAGTTATAAAATCCTCAGGGTTTACAGTTTCATGTTTAGGGTTTAGGGTTTAGTGTTTATAACACTTTATTAAATGCGTTTAATAAACACTTAAGTCAAAATTACAAAACAATTTATAAAATATTATAAATCACTTATGGGTTAGGGTTTAGAAGACCTTAGTAAATGATTTTAGGGTTTATGATTTAGGCTTTAAAAAGTAGGCTATAGGGTTTAGGGTTTTAAGTTTAGGGTTTAGGGTTTATAATAATTTAGTAAATTACTTTAATAAACACGTAAATAAAAGTTATTGAACACTTTTTAAAATGTTATAAAATTCTTAGTGTTTTAGATTTAGAGTTTAGGGTTTGGGTTTAGGGTTTGGATTTAGGGTTTGGGATTTAGGGTTTAGGGTTTAGGGTTTATAGTTTAGGTTTTATGGTTTATAACACTTTTTAAAATGATTTCACTAAAAACTTCAATAAAAGTTACAAAATAATTTTTAAAATGTTATTAAATTCTTAGTGTTTAGGGTTTAGGGTTTCAGGTTTAGAATTTAAGGTTTATAACACTTTAGCAAATTATTATAATAAACACCTAAATAAAAGTTACAAAACACTTTTTAAAATGTTATAAAATTCATAGGGTTTGGTGTTTAGGGTTTGGATTTTAGATTTTATGGTTTACAATTTAGGATTTATAAAACTTTAGTAAATGATTTTAATAAACAATTAATAAAAGTTGCAAAATTCTTTTTAAAATGTTATAAAATGCTAAGGGTTTATGGTTTGACATTTAGGTTTTAGAGTTTAGCATTTAGGATTTAGGGTTTATAACACTTTAATAATTTCTTTCAATAAACACTTAAATAATTTTTACATAACACTTTTTCAAATGTTATAAAATACTTAGGGTTTAGCATTTAGGGTTTATGATGCAGGAAAATCCAACTCAGGGAAGGACATGGTGGGAGTTTGTCTTGTTAAAAAAAAATTGAGTTTCATTAGTTTTTTTATTTTCTATGAATGGTTGTCTCAGACAATGACAATGGTTGCTTAAGTAATTCTTTTTTTTCCTCTTAGTATTATTTAGAATTTCTTTTAATTTACAAAGCAAGAAAAGACAGTTATTCAGGAATAGTTTTAACGTAACCATTGGCAGTTCTGATAGGTGCCTAATATTCTCTACGAAACAAAGGAAGAAACAATGGATGTAATCTTTTTTTCCCATCATAGAAGAAATACAGAGAAAACATAGAAATATTTTCTGAATACAAGAACGTTTGAAACCATTCATACTATGGTCCTAAACTTCCTATTTTATACTGTAGAAACTACTTCCTTTTTTCCCATCAACAAAGCTAAAAATACACAGGTGAACAACAAGCATAAAGGTGAGGAGAGCTATCAGACAAACCATAGTGCCAACAGAGCAAAGATACAAATGGGCCAAGCAAGCTATTATTACAGAGACAAGCTTTAGGTACCGAAATCAAACACGTTCCAAATTTCCATTGTAGAATGTAAACAAATGAATTTCCAATAAAAATACCATCATAAATATATATATATATATATTTGTTAAGAAGTTGAAACATTACAACTCGAAAAGGACAATCATTTGGTAGAGGAAGGACAGCGAATAACAGTCAAGAGGGCAACAGTTCAAAAACCTCAGGCACAGTGGAAAAGGAGGGCAACACGAGAGGAGGAAGGCCATACCCGAGAGGAATAGTAAATGGCAGAGGTAAAGGAGCTGCCTACTAGTGCTACAAGTGCCACAAGTTGGGGAACAGATCCTTTCAGTGTCCTGAAGGAGAACAGGCTGGTCAAAGAGGAGTATATGTTGCTTAGACAAAATAAGCAGAGGCACTGCCTCAGGATATAGAAAAATACACCGGAGATAGGAGAGACCTTAGTCTTGAATAAGGTATTGCTGAAATGAACAAAAGAAACAACTGAACAAACCCATAGAAAGGCATTATTCCAGATTGTATGCAAGTCACATGAAAAATGCTACAAACTGATTATAGATAGTGGAAGCAGTGATAATCTGGTTGTAACATAGATGGTGGAAAAATTGGGTTTTAAATGACTGAAGCATCCAACTCCATATAAATTTTCATGGTTATAGAAGGGTCACCAACTGCTAGTTGATGAGCAGTGTGTGGTGGAATTCCATATTGGCAAATATAGGGACAAAGTTATTTGTGTCATCATGCCCATGGATGTGTGTCATATTCTACTAGGTAGATTGTGGCAGTATGACCAAAAGGTTGTTCATGATGGGAACCAGGACTTGCACCAAACAAACACAGCACATTTTCATTACACCACCGCATTACAACTTAACTATTATTTACAACACCTATTTAAATTTTAATGTAATGTGATTTTGGGGTTAGGAGGGCCAACATGTAGGTGAGTCCTCCCATTTGAATGCTCCATTGGCAGTTACAGTTATATGTATTCCATTGTTACCATAAACATAACCGTTAGTGTTATTCCATTCCATGTGTTTACCTCCACCAACGCCGCCAGAGTTAACTATTAGTAAAACTGCAGTTTGTGCTAATCACATTTAGTGGTTAATTAAGCACATTTAACATTAATTAACTGTAGTTTAACTTGGCAGAAATTCTGGTGGACCTCCAAAATTGGAGATAACTCCAGTCTTAGTGGATTTGAGTGGAGTTCCTCTAGTTTTACAGGTGTTTTCCTACGTAAAACTATTTTGACCACACCTGAAGCAAAATTCAACCAAATTGAGCTTAGCAAAAGGTGTTCCTTGCTAATTTGATCATTCTGAACACATTGAAGTAGGTCTAAGGAGCAGTAGAGATTGGTCAAAAACATTTTTCTTCCATATTGAGCTAATACAGAGTCCTAATCCATGGAAGATAGACCAAGGAGATGTAGCCTAGGAGGGGTGGACTCATTCATCAAAACATTATGTTAAGTGTCCATGTTGATGGTTTTTTGTACTTTTTTATTGTTCAACACTTGTTTTTGATGTTATTTTACTCTTATATTCCACGTAAAACTTGATAAAATTTACCTGTTTACAATCATAAAGACCATAAGAGAACGATGAACATGAATCAATTGACAAGAATTTGTTTATAAATCTGAAGTTGAAATTAGTATAGAAAAACTAACATTCAACAACAGATCAAGTAGCTCAATATGTTGAGTTCAGAGAGTGGGAGAATGTAAAAAACTATCAACTTCCTATTTGAAAATATAATCATTGAAATCATAGTGAAATAAGTGGAATATTAAAAAATCATGAGAAATTAGTCAGTTACGACTACCTCCCATGGAAATGGTCATATATGGATGACTTACTTAGCATAGTTAACCCCAAAAAATGATATCTAATATAACGCACTGCGAAAACCACAAACCCCTCAATACTTGAGTACTTCAATACTCTGAATTAATATTTTTCAAAGACTTTTGACTCATGTAGAATGTCTTTATAGGATGAAAAAAAACAATATATGGATAAGTTGATAGAAAATTTATGAAATAAAAAAGTTGAAACACTACCCACAATATAATTTCCAAACTGCAACAAATTTTGTAACCATGGTATTATACCTTCTCTATAAATAAATTAATATTGGGATTACATTTTTATAGAGAATGGTTAGTAACATCACTTGGATAATATTTTTACATTGAAGTCAATCCACTAGACTTTGCATGGACTAATCATTTACCTAAGTCCATAAATAGAGATATCATAAATTGGGTAACTCGCAATTGTTGTAATAGCCAAACTATATACTTTTCTAAAAGACACCATAGATGCTTGGCATACCATAATCAAATTAGAAACATGAACATGTTGTGAGGTATGTTATTTGTTGAACTTAATTAAAAAGAAAAATATGTATCATTTAAAATACAAAATAAAATTTACATGAATTTTACAGTATTTAATTGTGGCTTTCCAAAAGGAAAATCACACATGTATTCCATGTGAAAATTGATATCAGTTGGTTCCAAAAATAAGTTCAAAAGTTCCCTTGATAATAGTAGCAACTTTTTCCCAATGGGGGTGCAGATGCATTGGTACAAATGGTGTGCGATCGACCATCCATACCTCCCTCCCCTCTATGCACATATGAATGTTGTGATGATGACAAGACTTCATACTTACTCCTCTAGCATGACCTTCCTCCTCAAGCACTCTAACGATAAATGTGAACCTTGGTACATGATTTGGCTGAATTCGGTTATTTGGGTAATGAGATTGGGTGGTAAGGAGTTTAATAGCGGTCAGGTCTATGTTTATGGTGCTTCACTGGGGCTCTTGCCTTGAGTGAGGAAGGAAGATGTAACTTGTAGTAGCTTGAAGTGGTTTCACATCGGTTTCGTGGTCTGCCCTTGGGACCCTAGTATGAAGACAATTGTGGTTTGGTTATGAAACCTTGCTTCTAGTGGAAATGAAGCCTTTTCATCACTCCGCCAGCTCCTGTCTCCTCTCCCGCCCGAGCAGGCCACCACAAGTCTTTACATGTGCATGGTTTTTTATTAGTCATTTAGTAATTTATGCTTTGAGGTTGGGTCTCGTCTTTGGCCCAAAAGACCTAAACCCTGAAATCTGAGCATTTTACAACATTTTAAAAAGCATTTTGTAGCTTTTATTTAAGTGTTTATTAAAAGAATTTACTAAATTTTTATAAACCTTAAACCCTAAACCCTAAACCTCCAAAACCTAAACCCTAAACCCTAAGAATTTTGTAAGTCAGGTTTCTTATCAGATTCTAACCATGTCAATTTTAACCCATGAATGAGTCCACCCATGAAGGATTATTCCATTGATTGTGTTGAAGAGATCTTGTTGAAGAGTATGCCTAAGAGTATTAGTGTGGTTCATTGCTCTCAATTTAATTCCATTCTTAAGAGTACTAGAGAAAGTTGTCGGAATAATAACCATTTGCATGACAATAAGGTATGTGGAATCATACTTTCGACTTAACCAAGTTATGAATGGAAGTCTAATATGCTTAATATTCATCCAATATATAAGATTTATTGAGGAAATAAAAAGATCACATCAATGACCGATGTTTGGGGTTATTCAACTTTATTTGAAATTGGAATGAATGTTTGAATGATAGTGTTCATATAATAACTAAAATTAATGTACAAGTAAATACGGTCAAAATCTAACTATAATAGAGACAAATTTTCTAAGTTAATGGAGCCTAACAGTGAAAGTTTTGGGTAGGCCATGGAGGTACGTTACATGGCTTGTCCAGTAGTTGGGATGACTTTTTCAAATGCCATAATGTATAGTGAGTATCAAAAAATGCATTTAACCTCAAATTTGAGGGGTTAGCAGTGCCATATACAATTGGAAATATCTTGGCATCATCTTTCTAACCATATATCTTATGCTCCCATTTTAGCTCGGTATTTTGAGAAAGTAAACCTTCAAAGATACGGTATCTAAATGGGGTATGATTCTAGTTTTTTTGGGTCATATTGAAAAATATTATATATCTCCTCATTCCTATGGAATTAGAGGGAGTACCATATACCATTAGAAAAGTATCATAATATCCTATTTGACTATGTAATTTCCTCTTTCATTTGGACAACCTTTGACATCAATAACAACAATTTTCAACACTGATAACTTCTAAGTTAAGAAAATGAAGAATATTCTATAATACATGTGTTGCGATGTCCATATGAGTGAGCTAGTAATAGGTCTAGTTTTATGGTGATTGGCTTGCAAATACCCATTAGATGAAATTTCAAATGTCAGTTGAACGATATTATCCTTATTCATGTTCCAATTTTCTTTCTTCCATTTGGTTTTTCCATTTGATGGGAAATATATTTGTTATAATTCTGGACCCTAGTACAAGCAACTTGTCTACCATAACACTAATACCAATATTACTTGTCATGATTTGGCCTTGCATTCCTCCACCCGAATTTACCAAACCTTCTATGCACTACAATATTCATATTATCTAAACCCTTATCGAACTCATGGATTCCATGCTGAAGAAAAGCAAAATCCTATGTCATATGTGCATTGTAACCTAAAGGTATAATTTAGTGGAGGAAACAAACACATTAATTTGAAAAAAAGAAGAAAATAAGCATGAAAGGGAGAGATACTAGCCTCTAAAGGTTGGGTGAAGCAAATATGGTGATGTGAAGCATTCGATCTTAAAATGAAACATGGGCCTACAATGTAGGGTCTCAGAATAAAATAGTCATGTCTAGTGATTCTCAACAACATAAGGCCCACCAGGCTTGTTGCTATGCTACCTCTCGATGACATTGATCCCACTCCAAAATTGTACACCCCTTGGATTTAAGCTCATTTGTGAAGAATTCCTAATGATGGTGCTAAATTATTTTTCCTCCTCATTTTCACTCCACACATACTTGGCTACCACCCTTGAATGTTGACCAAGTGCTCAATATTTAGCTCAAAAATATTTTTTCTCAGAATGGTTCGAAACATAAACGAGCACGTGATTCTCGACAAAATTATCCCAACGCAACTCATTTCACTGAAATCCAAGTTCGTATGAGGAAGACATTATGTTGTGTCTGCTTTACGAAGCAGAATAAATTTAAAAGAAAATGCACAATCAGATGTTTGTACTACTAACATGGCACGTGAGTGTGCAAGGTCAACAGTGGTCAAAGGTCCAATTAGGCATTTACAAGCGTCATATTTTGGTTGGTTATCAAATGTGGTGACTTGGCATGATTTTTTTGGTTAATGGAGGACCAACGAGGAGGGGAAAAGTGGCAAGCTTGGAGGCCACCACATGTCCCTCCCCAACGGTCGACTCAACATGCAATGTAAAAATATTTTTTGGCAGATTGGGGGGTTAAAACCAAGACTTGCACCAAACAAACATAACACATTTTCATTACACCACCGCATTACAACTTAACTATTATGTTTACCACACCTATTTAAAGTTTAATGTAATGTGATTTTAGGGTTTAGGTTTTAGGGTTTAGGGTTTAGGGTTTAGGGTTTAGGGTTTAGGGTTTATGATTTAGGGTTGAGGGTATAGGATTTGTAACACTCCAGTAAATGCTTTTAATAAAATCTTAAATAAAAGTTACAAAAGACTTTTTAAGATGTCATAAAATTCCTAGGTTTTAGTGTTTAGGGTATAATTTTTGCAATTTAGGGTTTAAGATTTATAATGCTTTATCAAACGATTTTAATAAAAATTTAAATAAAAGTTACAAAATAATTTTTAAAGTGTTATAGAATGCTTTGGGTTTAAAGTTTACAGTTTAGGATGGAGGGTTTAGGATTTAGGGTTTGGCATTTAAAATATTATAAAATGATTAGGGTTTAGTGTTTGTAACACTTCAGTAATGCTTCTAATAAGCACTTAGAAAAAGATTACAAAATGCTTGTTAAAATGTTATAGAATTCTTAGGATTTAGTGCGTAGGGTTTAAAATGTTATAAAATGATTAGGGTTTAGGGTCTATAGCAATTTAGTAAATTCATTTAATAAAAACTTAAGTAAAAATTACAATACACTTTTCAAAATGTTATAAAATGCTTTAGTTTTAAGGTATACTATTTAGGTTAGGGCTTGTGGTTTATGGTTTATGGCTTAGGGTTTATAACTCTTTATTAAATTATTTTAATCAACACTTAATTAAAAGTTACAAAACACTTTTTAAAATGTTCTAAATTGCTTAGGGTTTAGGGTTTAGGAATTGGTGTTTAGGGTTTAGGCTTTATAACACTTCAGTAAATGGTTTTACTAAACACTTCAATAAAAGTTAAAAAATTCTTTTTAAAATGTTATAAAATTCTTATGTTTTAGGGTATAAGGTTTGGTGTTTAGGTTTTAGGGTTTAGGGTTTAGGACTTATTAAAATGTTAAGAAATTATTATTGTTTAGGATTGAGGGTTTGGGTTTAGCATTTAGGGTTCAGGGTCTAGGGATTATAACACTTTACTAAATGAATTTAACAAACACATAAATACAAAATAAAAATTTCTTTTTAAAATGTTATAAAATGCTTAGGGATTATGGTTTACAGTTTTGGGTTTAAGGTTTAAGGTTGGCAGTTTAGGGTTTGGGGTTTCGGGTTTAGGGTTTAGGGTTTGAGGTTTACTTTTTAGATTTTAGGGTTTACGATTTATAACAACTTAGTAAATGCTTTTAATAAACAATTAGATGAAAGTTCTAAAATGATTTTTAAAGCATTATAAAATGTTTCCAAAATGCTTTTTAAAATGTTATGAAATTCTTAGGGTTTCAGATTTAGGGTTTGGAGTTAGCGTTTAACGTTTAGGGATTATAAAACTTTAGTAAATTATTTTAATAAACACTCAAATAAAAGATAAAAATTACTTTTTAAAATCTTATAAAATTCTTAGTGTTTACTGTTTACGGTTTGGGGTTTAGGGTTTAAGGTTGGGGTTTACAGTTTAGGGTTTGCGGTTAAGGTTTTGGGGTTTAGGGTTTAAGGTTTAGCTTCTATAACACTTTACTAAATGATTTTAATAAACACTTAATAGAAAGTAAAAAACACTTCTTAAAATGTTATAAAATGCATAGGAATTAGGGTTTAGGGTTTAGGGTTTCGTGTTTAAGGTTAACGGTTTAATGTTTATAAGATTTAGGTAAATGATTTTAATAAACACTTACATAAAAGTGACGAAACACTTTCTAAAATGTTATAAAATTATTAGGGTTTATAATTGAGGGATTAGGGTTTAGCAGTTTAAGTTTAGGGTTTAGAATTCAGGGATTAGGGTTTAGCAGTTTAAGTTTAGGGTTTAGGGTTTAGGCTGTAGGGTTTAAGGTTTTCGGTTTAGGGTTTAGGATTTAAGGTTTAGGTTTTAGGGTTTAGGGGTTAGGGTTTATAAAACTTTAGTAATTCTTTAGGGTTTAGTGTTTAGGCGTTAATGTTTAGTGTTTAGGGTTTAGGGACACTTTAGTAAATGATTTAATAAGAAATTTAAAAAAAGGTTACAAAATGCTTGCTAAAATGTTATAAAATTCTTAAGATATAAGCTTTAGGGTTTATAACACTTTAGTAAATTATTTTAATAAACAATTTAAAAAAAGTTATAAAACGTTCATTTAAATGTTAGAACATGCTTAGGGTTTAGGGTTATAAATGTTATAAAATTCTTAGGGTTTAGGGTTTAAAAAGTTACAAAACTCTTGATAAAATGTAACAAAATTCCTAGGTTTTAGGGTTTATAACAATTTAGTAAGTGCTTTTAATAAACACTTAAAAAAGGTTACAAAACACTTTTTAAAATGTTATAAAATACTTAGGGTTTAGGGTTTCATGTTTGGGTTTTAAATTGTTAGAAAATGATTAGGGTTTAGGGTTTGGAGTGTGGGTTTTAGGGTTTAGGTTTTCAGGTTTAGGGTTTAGGGTTTATAATACTTTATTAAATGGTTTTAATAAACAATTAAATTAAAGTCACAAAACACTTTTTAAATGGTCCTAAAATCCTTAGAGGTTTAGCGTTTAGGGTTTAGGGTTTACTGTTTATAAGACCTTAGTAAATGCTTTTAGGTTCTAGGCTTTAGGCTTTAAGCATTAGGATATAGGCTTTGGGGTTTCGGGTCTAGGATTTAGGGTTTATAGCACTTTAGAAAATTCTTTTAGTAAACACTTAAATAAAAATTCCATATCACTTTTTAAAATGTTATAAAATTCTTAGTCTTTAGGGTTTAGAGTTGAGGGTTTGGGGTTTAGGATTTGGGATTTAGGGTTTACTGTTTACGGTTTATAACACTTTAGTAAATGGTTTTAATAAACACTTGAATAAAATTTTCAAAACACTTTATAAAATGTTATATGATGCTTATGGTTTGGGGGTTTAGGGTTTATTAGGATTTAGTTTTTGGGGTTTATAAAACTTTAGTAAATGCTTTTAATAAACACTTAAATAAAATTTAAAAAACACTTTTTAAAATGTTATGAAATGCTTAGTGTTTAGGTTTGGGGTTTATAACACTTTTAGTAAGTGCTTTTAGAAAACACTTAAAAAGTGTTACAAAAATCTTTTTAAAATGTTATAAAATGCTTAGGGTTTAGGGTTTAGGATGTAGGGTTTGGGTTTAAGGTTTAGGGTTTATAACGTTTTGGTAAATTATTTTAATAAACACTTAAACAAAAGTTACAAAATCATTTTTAAGAGGTTATAAAATGCTTAGGGTTTAGGATTTAGGCTTTAAAATGTTAAAAAGTGCTTAGGGTTTAGGGTTTAGGGTTTATAACACTTTAGTATATTCTTGTAAGAAACACTTAAAAAATGTAACAAAATGCTTGTTAAAATGTTATAAAATAATTGGGGATTAGAGTTTAGGTATTAGGGTTTATTGTTTAGGGTTTAAATTGTTATAAATTGCTTAGGTTTTAGGGTTTATAAAAGCTTAGTAATTTCTTTTAATAAACACCTAAAAAAATTTACAAAAAGCTTGTTAAAATGTTATTAAATTCTTAGGGTTTATGGTATAGGGTTTAAAATGCTATAAAATGCTTAGCGTTTAGGGTTTATAACACTTCCATAAATTATTTTTATAAACGCTTAAAAAGAGTTAGAAAAGGATTTTAAAATGTTATAAAATTTTTAGGGTTTATTGTTTAGGGTTTAGGGTTTAAATTGTTATTAAACCCTTACGGTTTAGTATTTATAACACTTTAGTAAATTATTTTAATATGCACTTAAAAAAATTATAAAACACTTGTTCAACTGTATAAAATGTTTAGGTTTTACGGTTTAGGGACATTTTAGTAAATGCTTTTAATAATAAAAAAATCAAAAGTTACAAAATGCTTGTTGAAATGTTGTAAAATTCTTAGGATTTGGGGTTTAGGATTTAGGGTTTATGACACTTTAGTAAATTCTTAGGGTTTAGGGTTTAAAAAATTATAAAATTCTTATTGTTTAGGGTTTAGGGTTTTAAAAATTTTAAAAATGCTTGATAAAATGTAATAAAATGCCTAGGTTTTATGGTTTATAACACTTGCATAAATTCTTTTAATAAACACATAAAAATTAGGTTACAAAATGCTTATTAAAATGTCATGAAATAGTTAGGTTTTAGGGTTTAAGATTTGAGTTTTAAAATGTTATAAAATTCTTAGGGTTTAGAGTTTGGGGTGTAGGGTTTAGGGTTTAGGGTTTAGGGTTTATAATGCCTTAATAAATTATTTTAATAAACACTTACATAAAATTTACAAAATTGTTTTTAAAATGTTATAAAATGCTTAGGGTTTATGATTTATGGTTAATGGTTTAATGTTTAGGGTTTATGGCACTTCAATAAATCTTTTTAATAAACACTTAAATAAAAGTTACAAAATACATTTTAAGAGTTATAAAATCCTCAGGGTTTACAGATTCGTGTTTAGGGTTTAGGGTTTAGTGTTTATAACACTTTATTAAATGCTTTTAATAAACACTTAAGTCAAAATTACAAAACAATTTATAAAATATTATAAATCACTTATGGTTTAGGGTTTAGAAGACCTTAGTAAATGATTTTAGGGTTTATGATTTAGGCTTTAAAAAGTAGGCTATAGGGTTTAGGGTTTCAAGTTTAGGGTTTAGGGTTTATAATAATTTAGTAAATTACTTTAATAAACAAGTAAATAAAAGTTATTGAACACTTTTTAAAATGTTATAAAATTCTTAGTGTTTTAGATTTAGAGTTTAGGGTTTGGGTTTAGGGTTTGGGATTAGGGTTTGGGATTCAGGGTTTAGGGTTTAGGGTTTGTAGTTTAGGTTTTATGGTTTCTAACACTTTTTAAAATGATTTCACTAAAAGCTTCATAAAAGTTACAAAATAATTTTTAAAATGTTATTAAATTCTTAGAGTTTAGGGTTTAGGGTTTCAGGTTTAGAATTTAAGGTTTATAACACTTTAGAAAATTATTATAATAAACACCTAAATAAAAGTTACAAAACACTTTTTAAAATGTTATAAAATTCATAGGGTTTGGTGTTTAGGGTTTGGATTTTAGATTTTATGGTTTACAATTGAGGATTTATAACACTTTAGTAAATGATTTTAATAAACAATTAATAAAAGTTGCAAAATGATTTTTAAAATGTTATAAAATGCTAAGGGTTTATGGTTTGACATTTAGGTTTTAGAGTTTAGCATTTAGGATTTAGGGTTTATAACACTTTAATAATTGCTTTCAATAAACACTTAAATAATTTTTACATAACACTTTTTCAAATGTTATAAAATACTTAGGGTTTACGGTTTAGGGTTTATGATGCAGGAGCATCCAACTCAGGGAAGGACATGGTGGGAGTTTGTCTTGTTCAAAAAAATTTGAGTTTCATTAGTTTTTTTTATTTTCTATGAATGGTTGTCTCAGACAATGACAATGGTTGCTTAAGTAATTCTTTTTTTTCCTCTTAGTATTATTTAGAATTTCTTTTAATTTACAAAGCAAGAAAAGACAGTTATTCAGGAACAGTTTTAACGTAACCATTGGCAGTTCTGATAGGTGCCTAATATTCTCTACGAAACAAAGGAAGAAACAATGGATGTAATCTTTTTTTCCCATCATAGAAGAAATACAGAGAAAACATAGAAATATTTTCTGAATACAAGAACGTTTGAAACCATTCATATTATGGTCCTAAACTTCCTATTTTATACTGTAGAAACTACTTCCTTTTTTCCCATCAACAAAGCTAAAAATACACAGGTGAACAAAAAGCATAAAGGTGAGGAGAGCTATCAGACAAACCATAGTGCCAATAGAGCGAAGATACAAATGGGCCAAGCAAGCTATTATTACAGAGACAAGCTTTAGGTACCGAAATCAAACACGTTCCAAATTTCCATTGTAGAATGTAAACAAATGAATTTCCAATAAAAATACCATCATAAATATATATATATATATATTTGTTAAGAAGTTGAAACATTACAACTCGAAAAGGACAATCATTTGGTAGAGGAAGGACAGCGAATAACAGTCAAGAGGGCAACAGTTCAAAAACCTCAGGCACAGTGGAAAAGGAGGGCAACACGAGAGGAGGAAGGCCATACCCGAGAGGAATAGTAAATGGCAGAGGTAAAGGAGCTGCCTACTAGTGCTACAAGTGCCACAAGTTGGGGAACAGATCCTTTCAGTGTCCTGAAGGAGAACAGGCTGGTCAAAGAGGAGTATATGTTGCTTAGACAAAATAAGCAGAGGCACTGCCTCAGGATATAGAAAAATACACCGGAGATAGGAGAGACCTTAGTCTTGAATAAGGTATTGCTGAAATGAACAAAAGAAACAACTGAACAAACCCACAGAAAGACATTATTACAGATTGTATGCAAGTCACATGGAAAATGCTACAAACTGATTATAGATAGTGGAAGCAGTGATAATCTGGTTGTAACATAGATGGTGGAAAAATTGGGTTTTAAACGACTGAAGCATCCAACTCCATATAAATTTTCATGGTTATAGAAGGGTCACCAACTGCTAGTTGATGAGCAGTGTGTGGTGGAATTCCATATTGGCAAATATAGGGACAAAGTTATTTGTGTCATCACACCCATGGATGTGTGTCATATTCTACTAGGTAGATTGTGGCAGTATGACCGAAAGGTTGTTCATGATGGGAACCAGGACTTGCACCAAACAAACACAGCACATTTTCATTACACCACCACATTACAACTTAACTATTATTTACCACACCTATTTAAAGTTTAATGTAATGTGATTTTGGGGTTAGGAGGGCCAACCTATAGGCGATTCCTCCCATCTGAATGCTCCATTGGCAGTTACAGTTATATGTATTCCATTGTTACCATAAACATAACCGTTAGTGTTATTCCATTCGATGTATCTACCTCCACCAATGTCGCCAGAGTTAACTGTTAGTAAAACTGCAGTTTGTGCTAATCACATTTAGTGGTTAATTAAGCACATTTAACATTAATTAACTATAGTTTAACTTGGCAGAAATTCTGGTGGACCTCCAAAATTGGCGATAACTCCAGTCTTAGTGGATTTGAGTGGAGTTCCTCTAGTTTTACAGGTGTTTTCCTACGTAAAACTATTTTAACCACACCTGAAGCAAAATTCAACCAAATTGAGCTCAGCAAAAGGTGTTCCTAGCTAATTTGAGCATTCTGAAGACATTGAAGTAGGTCTAAGGAGCATTAGAGATTGCTCAACAACATTTTTTTTCCATATTGAGCTAATACAGAGTCCTAATCCATGGAAGATAGACCAAAGAGATGTAGCCTAGGAGGGGTGGACTCATTCATCAAAACATTATGTTAAGTTTCCATGTTGATGGTTTTTTGTAATTTTTTGTTGTTCAACACTTGTTTTTGATGTTATTTTACTCTTATATTTCACGTAAAACTTGATAAACTTTATCTGTTTACAATCATAAACACCATAAGAGAACGATGAACATGAAGCTATTGACAAGCATTTGTTTATAAATCTGAAGTTGAAATTAGTATAGCAAAACTAACATTCAACAACAGATCAAGTAGCTCAACATGTTGAGTTCAGAGAGTGGGAGAATGTAAAAAACTATCAACTTCCTATTTGAAAATATAATCATTGAAATCATAGTGAAATAAGTGGAATATTAAAAAATCATGAGAAATTAGTCAGTTACGACTACCTCCCATGGAAATGGTCATATATGGATGACTTACTTAGCATAGTTGAACCCCAAAAAATGATATCTAATATAACGAACTGCGAAAACCACAAACCCCTCAATACTTGAGTACTTCAATACTCTGAATTAATATTTTTCAAAGACTGTTGACTCATGTAGAATGTCTTTATAGGATGAAAAAAACAATATATGGATAGGTTGATAGAAAATTTATGAAATAAAAAAGTTGAAACACTACCCACAATATAATTTCCAAACTGCAACAAATTTTGTATCCATGGTATTATACCTTCTCTATAAATAAATTAATCTTGGGATTACATTTTTATAGAGAATGGTTAGTAACATCACTTGGATAATATTTTTACATTGAAGTCAATCCACTAGACTTTGCATGGACTAATCATTTACTTAAGTCCATAAATAGAGATATCATAAATTGGGTAACTCGCAATTGTTGTAATAGCCAAACTATATACTTTTCTAAAAGACACCATAGATGCTTCGCATACCATAATCAAATTAGAAACATGAACATGTTGAGAGGTATGTTATTTGTTGAACTTAATTAAAAAGAAAAATATGTATCATTTAAAATACAAAATAAAATTTACATGAATTTTACAGTATGTATTTGTGGTTTTCCAAAAGGAAAATCACACATGTATTCCATGTGAAAATTGATATCAGTTGGTTCCAAAAATAAGTTCAAAAGTTCCCTTGATAATAGTAGCAACTTTTTCCCAATGGGGGTGCAGATGCATTGGTACAAATGGTGTGCGATCGACCATCCATACCTCCCTCCCCTCTACGCACATATGAATGTTGTGATGATGAAAAGACTTCATACTACTCCTCTAGCATGACATTCCTCCTCAAGCACTCTAACGATAAATGTGAACCTTGGTACATGATTTGGCTGAATTCGATTGTTTGGGCAATGAGCTTGGGTGGTAAGGAGTTTAATAGCGGTCGGGTCTATGTTTATGGTGCTTCACTGGGGCTCTTGCCTTGAGTGAGGAAGGAAGATGTAACTTGTAGTAGCTTGAAGTGGTTTCACATCGGTTTCGTGGTCTGCCATTGGGACCCTAGTATGAAGACAATTGTGGTTTGGTTATGAAACCTTGCTTCTAGTGGAAATGAAGCCTTTTCATCACTCCGCCAGCTCCTGTCTCCTCTCCCGCCCGAGCAGACCACCACAAGTCTTTACATGTGCATGGTTTTTTATTAGTCATTTACTAATTTATGCTTTGAGGTCGGGTCTCGCCTTTGGCCCAAAAGACCTAAACCCTGAAATCTGAGCATTTTACAACATTTTAAAAAGCATTTTGTAGCTTTTATTTAAGTGTTTATTAAAAGAATTTACTAAATTTTTATCAACCTTAAACCCTAAACCCTAAACCTCCAAAACCTAAACCCTAAACCCTAAGAATTTTGTAAGTCAAGTTTCTTATGAGATTCTAACCATGTCAATTTTAACCCATGAATGAGTCCACCCATGAAGGATTATTCCATTAATTGTGTTGAAGAGATCTTGTTGAAGAGTATGCCTAAGAGTATTAGTGTGGTTCATTGCTCTCAATTTAATTCCATTCTTAAGAGTACTAGAGAAAATTGTCGGAATAATAACCATTCGCATGATAATAAGGTATGTGGAATCATACTTGCGACTTAACCAAGTTATGAATGGAAGTCTAATATGCTTAATATTCATCCAATATATAAGATTTATTAAGGAAATAAAAAGATCACATCAATGACCGATGTTTGGGGTTATTCAACTTTATTTGAAAATGGTATGAATGTTTGAATGATAGTGTTCATATAATAACTAAAATTAATGTACAAGTAAATACAGTCAAAATCTAACTATAATAGAGACAAAGTTTTTAAGTTAATGGAGCCTAACAGTGAAAGTTTTGGGTAGGCCATGGAGGTACGTTACATGGCTTGTCCAGTAGTTGGGATGACTTTTTCAAATGCCATAATGTATAGTGAGTATCAAAAAATCCATTTAACCTCAAATTTGAGGGGTAGGAGTGCCATATACAATTGGAAATATCTTGGCATCATCTTTCTAACCTTATATCTTATGCTC
>APFE031258507.1:0-10388 GCA_000404065.3 Pinus taeda
GAATGGAACTACTGTCATGTTCAGACACAGTAGACACAAAATCTGACCCTGTACCTCCATCTAACTGAAATAGATTTCCTACTTTCTTAGCTTTCATAACTAGTAAGATGCCTTTGTAAATTTTCATTACTCCACCTTGAATTATAGTCTTATATCCATTTGAATCAAGTGCTCCTAATGAAATCAAATTTTTCCTTAAATTTGGTACATGCCTCACATCAGTTAATATTCTAGTTGTCCCATCAAACATTTGTAGTTGTATGCTCCCAATCCCCACAATATTACATGTTACATCATTACCCATGTACACAACTCGATCATTAATTGATTTATATTCCTTAAACCATTCTTTATGGATACACATGTGGTTTGATGCATCAAAATCTAACAACCAATGTTGACCATGATTTGACACATTAACTGATAATACTTCATCACTCATACATGAACTAGATGTCGAACCTGTATCTGTCGCATTTGCCTCCTTCTTCTCTGTCGAAGAATCTGCTTTTGAAGTTTGTTGCTGTCACTTCCAGCAGTCCTTCTTTAAATGCCCTGGTTTGCCACAAAACCAGCACTTTAGCTTACTCTTCTTCCCTTTCGACTTTGAACGTGAGTCACTCGGCTTCCTGGGGCGTCTTTCTTTCGAACGACCTCTAACCATCATAGCTTCTGATGTAGAGGTTTCAGAATGCGACCTCCTCCTTGTTTCTTCCGATAATAAGGATGCAACTACATCGTCAAACTCAATAGTTTCTGATGAACTAAGACTTATAGAAGTAACAAAATGATCCCATGACTCGGGAAATGAGCACAATAAAGTAATAGCTTTATCCTCAAATGGAATTTTTACTTCTATACTTTGTAATTGCACAAGAAGAGTATTAAAAGCATTTAAATGATCAGCAATCGATGTACCTTCCTTCATTCGCAAATTGTACAACTATCGCTTCAGGAGAATCCTATTGGTTACGGATTTGGTCATGTATAGTTTCTCCAGTTTCGTCATCAGCTAGACACAGTCGAATAGCACTTATCGCTCTTTCATCCATCTCGGCCCACTCATTATCTGTGATGTTGTAAGGCTGTTTGGATTTGCCCAACAATGCCTTTGCCACACCATGTTGGACAAGCAAATCATGCCTCTTCACCTTGCAGATCTCGAAATTATTTTTGCCGTTAAACTTCTCAATTTCAAACTGGGCACTTTGAGTTTTCGCCATCTTGTATCAGCAAAAAACACAATAATCTCCAAAAACAATGTTTAAATACCAGCAATTAAAAATAAACTGACTATGCCTCGTAGCCTTTGTGTTTAAAAAAAAAAAATTGTTGTGTGAATTACAATTGACCAATTCTGCAATTTGTAACACAGATATATCACCACACACCATAAAAAAAAATAGCTCGAATCACCACTAGAAGGAACTGAATCTACTCTAACCATGCATGGTTTCTGCATGGGAGATGTTGAAACTGCGATTATAGTTGGGGACATAATCGACTTACTAGAGAAAGATTCATAGTTGAAGACTTTCTAAGCTGCAAGGCGAGATTGCGATTGAGCACGGTGGATAAAGTAAGATTTAGTGCCATAGCAAGATTCGACGATCATAACGGGATTCTCAGGTAAAGGCCACGCACAAAATGCAGAGAGAAAATTGAAACTCGGTGGTCTACCTCCAAAGGAAATGGAGGACTAAAAATAAGCATAGACGTCAACATTTAGGCAAAATCTCCATGTCTCCATCCAATACTCTAACATTGAACAATAACAAAGTTTCTTTAATTGAGTTAAAAGGATAGGCGTAGTTACCCAATACTCTTTCGTAGAACACCCAGCTCCACGCATTAATGGTGTCATGCTACAAATCAGTATGCAGTAATACGCACACAACAAAGGATCACGCAGCAACAGCTGGTGAATGTATCATACGCTCCACGCAGCAGTATATAAACGCTCCACGCAACAATATATAAATGCTCCACGCAGTGTAATATATCTCTGCCGTGACCACTCGAACTCAGCGTCCCACTCGCTGCTCTTCCCGTCGTAGTGGAATAACATGATCCTGAAATTCTCTGAAAACCGGAAAACGCATTCAGAATCGGCCTCCAGCACATCTACACTCCAACAGTCAACTGACTTAAAACGCACGCAATCTCCAGTGCTCCACTTCCATCACGAGCTCCACCTCTAGTCCGGTCCAGCTGTGCCACGCCTCCAACTCCTCTGATACCACTTGTTGGAGATCAGATGCACAACAAACTAAAACAACCACTCAGCAAATCAATCATGGACATAAAGACACAACAATTAACGTGGTTCACCCAACCAATCTGGGCTACGTCCACACAACATAGGCATCGGCAATCTTTATTAATCAAACAGGAGATTACATAATTAAATCCTCACAAACTCTCACCCTCTCACCAAACAATCCGTATGGATACCTGTTATATAGCAAAGAGAATCTAACTGCCTCATAAATCCTCTCACATCAACTTTAGGATGCATTAACTCCCTCCCAACAAACTGGAGCTAATCTAGGAACTAATTCCTATTGTTGTCATCTACTGAGATTTTGCCTATTTTATTCAAAACAGAAAAATCTCAACAAATGCCAACTTCTAATTAAATATAAATATACTTACACATCGAAATCATACTAAAAAAACCTCTCGACTTAATTAATATATATATATATATTATATATATAATCTATATATATTTATATATATATTATATATATAGATGAAAATTATAATACATTTCCATTTCAAAGTGATACTCCATCGTCGAAACTCCACGCACATAACTTCTATAAATGAAAACTCAAAAGCGTAACTTCCAATTTAAGGAAATTCAACCCAGCTTTTTACCCATTATTTTACTACTTTTTCACCTACTGTGTAAATCTTCTAAGTTTGATATATTCATCGCGGAATAGACGTGTAAATAATAACTCGAAGTCAACTGGACAATCATGGTAAAGATTAAGATTACTAGATTCAGGTGGGTAATCATGATTAAGATTACTAGATAACGCTGACTAAATAATTGTGTTGTTAATATAAACTTTTGAAGATTAATTATATTGTTAAGGATGACTAAATAATTCTGCTGCTAATACAATTTCTAAGATTTATTAGGTATTATTAATGTTGTGGTGTTACTATACATTTTTTAACTTTATTTATAGAGATAATCTGTTCTTATTTCGAGTTCTCCATAACATAACTTCAGAAAAGAGTGAAAAGCTCGATCCAAAGAGTCGCACACTAAGCATAGCATGGTCCAAAATCATAAATCTAATTTCTATTCGATCTGATAGAATTGATGATCCATTATGATCGGGCAGATTGGAAAAAAGAGACCAATTAATTCCTACTCTTCTAAAATCCAAGCTCACAAGGTCAAAGCTTGACGAAGATTTTGTGCCTTACATGAATGTAGCACCTCCATTAACTGATGTACACTTTGACGCCGTCCAGATAGCACAGAGTGCCGAGGGTTTATTACTCCACTAAGCTCACACATTCGACAGTAGAAATAAAGCTTTCCACAGTTTTCCCCAAGATCACAACTGCGATTCAAATTGTATTTAATTGAATTCAAAACAGAGTTGCGCCCTCTTGCCAGATCTTAATTGTATTTAAGATCACAAGAGCCAAGAATGGAATCGAACATCGATTCAAATTGTATTTAATTGAATTCAAAACAGAGTTGCGCCCTCTTTCCAGATCTTAATTGTATTTAAGATCACAAGAGCCAAGAATGGAATCGAACATCGATTCAAATTGTATTTAATTGAATTCAAAACAGAGTTGCGCCCTCTTTCCAGATCTTAATTGTATTTAAGATCACAAGAGCCAAGAATGGAATCGAACATCGATTCAAATTGTATTTAATTGAATTCAAAACAGAGTTGCTTATGCATTACATATGCAAATCAACATTTAACCATATCGACCAAACATTTCAAACAGCTAAAAATGCTCCATCTCACAATTGCCAAAACAATACTATAGCTCTCAATGGTTTATATATAAATCTAAAACATGGTTTTCATATAAACAAAAAGAGATCACTTACAGCCTTTTCTTTAGCTGGATATACAATGTTCATGACCCCTACAAATTGCCAGGCTTACAGCCTTGCTGTTCAAGCCCACTCTCAATCCCACACTTTCTCACTCTCTCCCTTTCTCCTGAGAGCTTTGCTGCCACTTTATTTATAATTAAGGACAGGCCTTCTCGGTCCTTATCTTTTACAAAAGCAGGATTTTTCCTTTTTACATAAGGATTTAAAGCGTGAAGCTTTATTCTCCACTCTTATCCTAATTTTAACTGAAAAAACATAGGAATTCTATCCCAAATTTTGCTCCTAAACTATTTCTCTCATATCCTTTTATTTAGAAAAAGAATATTTACATAATCCTTACTTTCCTTTTTTAAAAATGAACAAAATATTAAAATTTATCACACCCCCCTTTATCACATATTTACAAATGAAATGTCTTGAATGCTCCTGCATCATACATCCAACCTTAAAATTAATCATGATCCCCTGATCATGTGTTCGGATCTGTGTATGCCTGGATCCCATATCTTGCGCTATAACTTTCCACTTGCCACTGCTTCTTTCTGATGTTCTTCTCCAAGTTTCCACACTTTATGCTGCATCGCTCCACTGACTAGGCTTTCACAATCTTCCACTGTCTTTCTTTTGCTGCTTTCCTTTTGTTTTATCGCTGCTGGCCTCTTCCAGGATACTTTTATCATCATCCGCCTCATCAGTTCAATTTCTTTGTCTAACAGATTTTCTCCAACATCTTCAATAAGACCTGTACTCACAAAACAATTGCTAGAATAAAAATCATAAGGCATCAGTGCCTTGTACTCCTTTGCCAGCATTTCAGTACGTTGTTCTGAATCCACCTCCACTATCAGCACATCAGTATGCTGATCCAAACTTTCCAAAGAATCCTCTGAAGAATTCTCAAGAATGTCAATTAGTCTTTCTCTCATATCATCTGCTTCCATGACATCTTTCTGCACTCGTTCACTGTACTAAACTCTTTCATCTGCTACAATCTCCCTGTCATACTCTGGATTTTCCAACAAGTATTCCAACAATGCAATTTATTTGTAGCATTGTTGAAGCATAACATCATCATTTATAGTCCCTTCATTCATGCACAACTTGTTAGTTTGAAAACTACAAGTTTTAATAGTATCATTTGTCGGTTCAGATACCAGCTCTTCCATTTGATCCTCTTCTTCATTCACATGAACTTCCTCTTGTACTGTAACAACAAAAGCATTACTGCTTTCTTCTTCAAAGTACTTATCTCCTGATAGATTCTTTTCCATGCTTGTGATAGTTTCACAAGATTGCACATCCTCAAAACCTGTAATCACATCACAATTGTCAGCTATAAAAACACAAGAGTTCACATTTTCACATTGATCTGGATTTTCCCAATAACTCAAGAAATCATTAATGATCTTCTCCTCTGCACCTACAAACATACACAACTCATCAGTTTTAAAACCACAAGACTTTTTAGTCTTGACTGCTTCCTCCAACATTTTCCTCTGAACATATCTGCGTGTGGAATCTTCAAATTCATTCTCTGGCTCAAGAACTCTAAGTCCCTTTTTCAACAATGCAATCACAACTTGCCTCAACCCCCTCTGCAATTGTCACCAAATCACTTTCTTTCCCTTCAGTGGAAAGATCCATTTTCTATTCTGGTTTTCCTGCTCTTGCGGCCATTCTTCCAATACATGCAATTGTACCTTTATTACTGCAATCTCTCTTTCTCGAACTTCTGTAGTCATCTCATCTCTATGGCATTTCTTTGAACCTCTTCCTCCTCTAGATAAACTCCCGCTACCTCTTGCATCACCTCCTGTGGTCGCATGCTGGGTTGAGCTACTACTAGTTCCTTCTTTAGGTGTTATAGATCTTCCACTACCACCTTGACTTCCTTTTCCTTTGAAAGTCCCTCTCCCTCTGGCAGACTTCTTCCTCATGAGTTTCTCACTCACCATGAGTTGTACTAGCCTCTGCAATAGCAATCTCTCTTGCTACCACTTACCTCACCAAGTTTTCCTCACTCAGTCTTTTGGTAAGTACTGGTTCACTACCTCTAGAACCCCTTGAGCACTCCTCTGCTCTATGTTACACAAAAATATCGTCACCTTGATTATTTGCAGTCGGTGTAGGCCTATCATTACCTATACCAGCTTCCTAAGCAAGTCTTAATCCTCAACTCTTCAAAACAAGCTTGAGAAATGAGAGAAAGACATAAAAAAGCAATGTAACTCTGGTTCCGCACTTTCTCTTATTTTTGCCTGCGGGCCCGCACCTTTTATTCAAGTTATCTGCGTACTTATATGCTATGTATGTAAAGGGGAGGGTGCGTACCCCTGTAAAAGTCAAAAGGCGCAATCTTTATCTTAAAAAACTCATCTTGGGTTAATTCTAGAGTTTTCTAGAAGCATTTGTTACGTGGATTGTTCGCTCCAAGTGGTTCATGCATCCCATCATAGGAGGAATTAATCCCTTGTTGAGAGGAGCTATCCCTTTGAAGGAGGACTCTATCCCTTTGAAGGAGGAGCCGGTAACTGATCTCCATTGCACTATAAATTGAGGCATTGGATCAGTGACCAGGGAGGTTAGAAGCTGAACTTTTGAGGGTAAATGCTAGTGAAATCAAGACTTCCTATTTGAGCTTAAGAGGAGAGATCACATACCTTTTTGGCCCCATTAGGGAGCGAGTGAAGCTTGTCAAAGTAGAGGAGACTTCTTGTTGGACCCTGGAAGAAGCTTGTGCAGCGTCAAGGCAAAGGTTGTAAGGTTCTTTTCTTTTGAATTAATACAATCAAGCTTATTTTTCTCAACAAGTATCTTATGCTATTTGTTTCATGGACTCCTTGACTTTCATGTTAAATATGTTTTATAATATTGGATATTCATGTGCTATTTAATCGTTTTCCTTGTTTGTGCTTGTAGGTTTGTGACGAAGGAACTTACTTGGATCAAAGGAGCGAAGGCATCTCCGAACTTGCGTTGGACATGAGGTAGGCCCTTAAACACATTTGTTTACCATTATTTATAGAGCGCATTTAGAGAAAGATAGTGCTAGGTTGGTTTGTTTGTCATTAGGTCTTCATTAGCTTCTAGGAAGGTCTGTCTTGTCCGCAAGAACGACTAATTCCGCGTGATGAAGAACCCATCTTGATGATGTCTCATGTAAGGGTTGCGACTCGATCGCAAGATTATGGTAGTAAAAGTACTGTTGATGGAAAAGAAGCAGAATCTTCTCAGTCCAATCCATCAACCTCAGCTCCCGGTTCTAATCCGCTACAGATCCATAAACCTAACCCAGAATTAGTAATCAAACCGCCCACTAAGGGTGTACTTCAGAGATCTGCTTTCAATCCACATGCGAGAGCAGCTCAGAATTATAACATTGTTGAGGATTTAGCTGTTAGTCCCTCAGCAATGTCGGCTCTGGAAGTGGTGCAATCATGTCCAGCACAACGGAAATTACTATTGTCGGCTATCGGAGCTGTTGATCTTCAGGATCCGAACCTAATAATCTTTGATCTAGAAAATAGTACACCACGCCTACCCCATCAAATGGCTGTCCAGATTCCAGTGATAGTCAAAACAGACCTGTTCATAGGACTGTGATTGACGAGGGAGCTTCCACGTGCATGTCGATACAGTGTTGGAGATCGCTTGGTTCTCCTTCACTCAATCAATCCCCGACAATTCGTAAGGCCTGTGATGGCCATGGGTCCCATCCATTAGGCATTTTACAAGATCTACCTATAGGGGTTGAAGGCAAAACCATTAATCTAGATGTGGAGGTGGTTGATGCCCCTCTAGATTACAACCTTCTCTTGGGTCGTAGTTGGTCTTACGCTATGACAACTGTTGTCTCATCGGTCTTTCGGCTCATCAAGTTCCCTCATAATGGAAAGATCGTAACTATAGACCAGTTGTCATAATTTTCATCCGACCCAGCCTCTGCTGAGAGTATTCAGCACGTTGGCAAAGCGACGATCCCTTATAGGGATGTTGTTGTAGGGTTAGTTAAAGATTCTGGTTTACTGGGCACTTTTCCTTTCCCTCCTATCAACGCATCATCTTCTACTGCAATAATTCATATGATTTCATCAGGAACTATTGTTAATAATGATCCTTGGATCATTCCTTCTGAAACTGAATTAGACTCGTTTGGTACTCTTATGCCTTTGAGTCCGTATGAATTTGCATATCAAACTGTGCAGTCGTTTTCTGACCCAATATCAACCAAAATCGACTTAATGAACGAAGTCCATGAAGACTCATTTTCAACATCAACCTCAGAACTAGAAACGTTTTCCAAACTTGCTCAATCAGATGAGCAAATTTGTGAAATCCTATGTGTTGATCAGTTACCATGGGAATATCTACATCATAGAGTTTCGTTCTTACCCGAGAGCGATTGTTTTGAAAACGAATTTTCATCAATCTTTACAGCTGAATACATTAAGGACGCTCAGAATCCAATGAAACATCCTGACTTTGAGTTAAATTTGGGAAATATTTCAAAAACTATTCCCCTTGACATTTTAGTTAAACCTGGAATAATTGAAAACGTTCATATAGGTGCCTCTTGTACAGACGATGAAATCAAAACATACAAGGCCCTATTTCAAGAATTCTGCGATGTGTTTGCCTGGTCCTATGAGGAAATGCCAGGAATCGATCCAGCAATCGTAATTCATGAAATTAAAACCTACTCGGACGCTAAACCCGTTTGGCAACATTTGCGTCAAATTCACCCTCGAAAAGCTGCTGCGATTAAAGCAGAAGTTGAAAAACTGTTGAAAGCAAGGTTCATTTATCCAATCCCGTTAACGAATTGGGTATCGAATATTGTTCCCGTGAATAAAAAGCAAGGGACAATAAGAATCTGTATCGACTATAGGGATATTAATCGAGCATGTCCAAAAGACAATTACCCTACACCCTATATCGATCAAATTATCGATGATTGTGCCGGCAGTGAAATTTTCTCCTTTATGGATGGTTTTTCGGGCTACAATCAAATCAATATTCTCCTTGTCGATCAACAAAAACGGAATTCATTTGTTCATGGGAGACATTTGCTTATTGCAAATTACCTTTTGGCCTTAAGAACACCGGTGCAACTTTTCAAAGGGCTATGTCTTACACATTTCATGATATAAAACACATTGTGCAACCTTATCTCGATGATTTTCCTGCTCATTCTTTACATAGAGCTGATCACCTTGTCCTCTTATGAGCAATTTTCATGAGGTGTAGGCATTATCGAATTCGGTTGAATCCCCACAAGTGCGTGTTTTGCATCGAAACAGGTCAGTTACTGGGATTTTTGGTTTCAAAAGCTAGCATTCGTGTCAATCCTTCGAAGGTCGAAGCTATCATCAAATTGCCTCCTCCTTCGAGTCTTCGCCAACTCCAAAGTTTGCAAGGGAAAGCAAACTTTTTACGTCGATTTATCCCTAACTACGCCGAGATTACAAAGGGTTTTACCGGTTGTTGAAACAAAGTGCTTCATTCTTTTGGGATGAGATAGCTCAGAAATATTTTGATGCGTTAAAACATGCGTTGAACCATGCACCGCTGTTGCATCCTCCCAACTACAACCAGGACTACTACCTATATCTCGCCGCTTCCTATTCCACCATTGGGATGGTGCTAGTTCAGGAAGATGAATTCGGTACGGAACATGTGATATATTACCTTAGTTGCACGTTGAATCCCACTGAGTTAAAATATTCACATGTGGAGAAGTTGGCATTGGTAGCTGTTCAAGCTGTCCAAAGATTTCGTCATTACATTTTATTACGCAAAACTACGGTCATTTCTGATTGCAACCCCATGATCTATATTTTGACCAAACAATTGCTGGGGGGAAAGTACTCCAAATGGATTGTCATCTTGCAGGAGTTTGATTTGGAATTTGAAAAATCCAAGTCAAAGAAATCTTTAGTTTTTGTGGAACTTATGTGTGACTTCCCTCGTGTTGATTCAGAATGTGGAACTTATGTGTGACTTCCCTCGTGTTGATTCAGAAACTGTGGTGGAGAAGCCCATTGCGGACGAATCCTTGTTCCTGATCAGCACTTTATATCCGTGGTATGGAGATATCATCACTTATCTCCAAACGAAAACCTTTCGGACCGATCTTTCACGATCCGACCGTCGAAAAGTTCGATTCCAATCCCAGCAATTCAAAATTATTGGAGATACTCTTTACCGCCTGGGGGCAGACTCTATTTTTCGACGTTGTTTGACTCATGAGGAAGCCGAAAGGGTCTTAAATGACTGTCACTCT
>APFE031258520.1:6291-18978 GCA_000404065.3 Pinus taeda
TTGCATACCAATTCTTTCTTACCCTTCACTGCAAAGCCTTCAGGTTGCTTCATGTAGATCTCCTCTTCTAGATCCCCATGAAGAAATGTTGTCTTCACATCCATCTTTTCTACCTCAAAATCAATAGCAGCAACAACAGATAAAAGTAATCTAATAGAAGTTACCTTGGAAATAGGAGAAAAAATATCACCAAAATCAATTCCCAGCAGCTGGGAATAACCTTTTGCTACCAACCGAGCTTTGTATTTCTCTACCTTTCCTTCTACATTTGTCTTCTTCTTGAATACCCATTTGCTTCCAATGAGTTTCCTTCCAGCCGGCAACTCCACCAGATCCCAAGCCTCATTTTTGTGCAAAGATGCCATTTCATCAACCATGGTCTCTTTCCAAAGTTTCCCATCCTATGAATCTACTGCTTCCTTCACAGTTTTGGGATCATCATCAGTAATAGATAAAGAAAAATTTGAACAAAATGCAGATGGATCATACCTTTCTGGCTGCCTTATTTCTCGAACTGATATTCTTACACCCGAAGTTTGTGGCTCTTCATCTTTTGATTCCTCCTTTGCTGTAGAGTCTGATTCTTCCTCCTTTAGCTCAAACCACATCTCGGTTGTACACAACCTCCCTTGTTACTGGGTTCTAAAGCTTACAAACCTTTAAACCATCCTTATACCCAATAAAGATGCGCTTTTTAGATTTACTATCCAACTTGGTTCATTTCTCCTTTGGAACATGTACATATGCATCACATCCAAATACCCTCAGATGTGAAAGAGAGGGTTTTTTACTAGTCCATACCTCTTATGGAGTCTTATCCTCCAACGCTGATGAAGGTGACCCGCTGACAAGGTAACATGATGTCTCCACTACCTCTGCCCAAAATTCATGTCCTAACCCGGCACCACTGAGCATGCTTCTTGCCATTTCCATCAACGTCTTATTCATTCTTTCTGCAACTCCATTTTGCTGAGGTGTATATGGAGTAGTTTTCTGCCATGCTATACCACACTTCTTATAGAATTATTCAAATTCCTTACTACAAAACTCTCCATCGTTATCTATCCTCAGCACCTTTATCTTCTTCTATGTCTAGTTTTCCACCAGAGCCTTAAATTATTTAAATTTGTCAAAGACTTCAGATTTCTTCTTAAGGAAATATATCCATGTATTCTTTGAGAAGTCATCTATAAATGATACATAGTACATAAACTTACCCAGTGATGGAACCTTCATAGGTCCAAACACATCACTTTGCAAAAGATTTAATATTTGTTTCGCCCTCTTACCACTAGAGGGTAAACTCACCGGATTCTGCTTCCCATATACACAATTTTCACATAAATCAAAATCCAAAGAGCTATTACTCATACCTTCTACCATACCTTTACCATGAAGTATTCGAAGGCCCTTCTCTCCAACATGTCCAAGCCTTTGATGCCACAACATGGTCTTCTCTCTAAATACCACTAGATTTTATGCTCCACTTTCAAGAACCACGAAACTATTGCACCCATCAACAACAGTGCTACCTTGCAGCTTGTACAGAGTTCCAATTCGAACTCCCCACATCAATACCAGTTCCCCCCAAACCATCTTGCAGGTATCCTTCTCGAACACTATTTTTACACCTGCATCATCCAACTTGCTTATAGAAATTAGATTTCTGGCTAGTGCAGGAATACGCAGAACACCCGAAAGTGTTCTAACCCTTCCACCTTGCAACTTCAACTTTACTTTTGCACAACCAACGATTCTAGCCTTCCTGTCATCCCCCAAGAAGACATCACCACCATCATATTTCTCATACTCGCAGAACCACTCTCTATGGGGAGTGAAGTGAAAGGATGCACCTGAGTCAATCAACCATCCCTCATGATCTACATGGATTTAAGAAGCCAAGTACCACCCCACCCTTCATCTGAGGTGTTCCACCCCTCACAAAGGAGCATCATCAGTCACTTCCCGTTATTAGGAGCTTTAGATACAGTCCCTTTTGTAGTGCCCTTCCTTTCCACATTTCCAGCACACCACCTTTACAGGTTTTCCTGGAGATTTAGACCTCCCTCTAGATTTAGATCTCCCACTTGATGACTTATTTTTGTTTCTGTTCTAGGACCGTCCTCGTACAGACAAGGAATCACCATTCTAGCTTTCCATATCTTCCATCTCATCTCCTCCGTCAGCAAGAATGAGTCTATTTCATCAAACTGTAAGGTAGTTGTATTGCTACCTATTGAAATAACCAGACTATCCCACGAATCTAGTAGAGAACACAACAAACTGATGCACTTATCTTCATATGAAATTTTAATATCAACAGATAATAACTAACTTACCATAGTATTAAATGCGTTTAGATGCTCTGTCATTGAGTCACCATCTTTCATCCTCAGGTTATACAACTTTTTCCATAGGAATTGTTTATTCACCAGAGACTTAGATTGGTACAAAGTCCTTAACTTGTCCCATAAAGCCTGAGCTGTAGCTTCCCCTGATACATTCAACAATACTAAATCTGAGACACACAATTGTATTGTGCTCTTTTCCTTCCAATCTAACTTCTTCCATTCTTCATCAGACACTCCCGTTGGTTTAGTACCCAGATCTACCGCGATCCACTGATCTTTATCCACCAACAGATCCTCCATATTGAGTTTCCACAAATCAAAACTCTGACCATTAAATTTCTCGATCTCTATCTTTCCATTTCTTACCATCTTCTTTCACCACTAGAATTGGTCTCCAGTTCTCCCACTGAACAAGGTCTACCATAGGCCCGAGCGAAACCCCTCAGCAACAAAGGCATCCCCTTGAAGCCAAAACAACTCCGACACCAAATGTAGGTCTTAACCCCATACAAAAATTACCTGCATACGAATTCTAAAATAGAGAAAATAAACAATGCGAGAGCATAACACATATACGTAGAGATTTTCCCCTGGATCTCAAAACCGGGACTACCAGCTTGATTTTTCATTATGTTCTTTTCAATGTTACAATACATATTTATACATGCCGAAGCATCCAATACCATGGGCCGAAAACCATCACGTCCAAAACCATGGACCGAAAACCATTGCGTCCAAAACCATGTGTGAAAAATCATGCACAAAACCATAGGTAGGTCCACCCAACCTAATATAGGTTCCAAAAACAAAATTTTCAGGCACGCTGCCCCGGACCCCATAGAGTGGGGTTACCTGCACCCCTTAGACCCCCATATGACTCCCCCCGCTATGCAATTGGTTCAATGAAGGGGGGGCTCCGCTCCCCTTCTAACCCCCCGATTAACTATGTGGGTTAGTCGTGGAAAGAATATAACACAACCCAACAACATGCTAAATTTTTATGTCCTGACCATATTTTGCATTTTGTGGTACATTTCCTGTTGAGAGTGGCCAAATTATGCTTTTTATTTTCTTTCTAGTTGCATCAACTTCCGGGGCATCTTTCCAGGCCCAACCCAAAGTGTGGACAAGGGGAGGCAGAGTTAACCCTGTGTGGACCTAGTGGACACCTGTGGACCCAAATGGGAAAAGAGATGAATGGGGCTCAATCAATGAGTGGAAAGGGAGTAATGTAGGTGGTGTCAAGAAGCTAGACCATGAAACCAAAACTGGGATTTCCCATGTAGCGCCAAATCTAAAGCTATTGGCTATTAAAGGAGATCCCATGGGACTAGGATACAAGGGTAACCATGAGTTTTGGAAATGGAGACAAGAATACAAAGCTAACCCACTCTTTCCACCAAATCCCCCACCAGTTCATGCCTAAAAGTGCTCGTGACAAGTAAGGAAAACTACTCAACTATACCAATGAAAATCCATACCTTTGGGGTCAGGAAGCCCACCTTCAAACATACATTCATAAAAAATGGGTGAGGGACCACATGGATGGCTCAGGGGGTGGAGAAAATGACACATAGATCTCTCTGGGGGCTACAAGGGGATGTTGGATATTGATTGAGGATCATCTAAGAGAAAATATTTCTCCCATATACAATACCCACAAGTGGTGGGTAACATCTGGCTCCAACTAGGACATGAGTTCTTGGAAAAGTGTGCAAAACTACTTGAATGGGAGGTCATGAGAAAACCAACAATATATTGGTTACTGTAGACTTGTTACCTGCACATACCAAAGATCAACGACATATGGCAACATGTTTTTGCAGTGTCTTTCGATCACCCGTGCTTAGTGATAGGGCATAATACAACAAAAAAGTAAAAATATGAAAATTTAATTTAAATTCAACTAATCTACCATGAGAAATATCATATGATGTTAGTTATAATGAAAAAATCATCATGTTATGCATCTTACTCTAACATGAATATTGTACAATGTCAAGTCTCAAGGAAAGGGGTGATACGACTTAACTTGACCAATTGCGGCCAAATTTCGTCATTGAGTTTAGCAATGTAGTAATAGTCCTCCCCAAATTTCCCATGGATCTTGATGGGAATTCAATTTTTATTTACCAATACCACATCCCCAACCTTGTATTCTCTTTTAGGCTTCCACGTTTTGTTTTCTTTATGATTTGATTTCTTGAGAATACAAACATATTGTGAAGGGAGAAGGCTTCTCAATCTCATGTGTATTGTAGTATGGGATTGTTCCTAGCTTGACCACATGAGAATGGTAAGTAGGCTCTCTATAAAGGCTAAAATATTTTCCATTAGATTGTGGGATAGTGGAATATTACAAGTCCATTTGGAGATGACCTTCGACAGTGGTTTCCCACTTGCTTGATAGGAGAATCCCTAATACATGATGGATATCTATGATTACAACATCCATACGAAATGATATGTGAGGGTTCGTAGCCAAAGAAACCTTAAGTCGTTTAAGAGGCCTTCTACTTCCACAGTTTTGGAGTTAAAACCACATACCTTTTTATATGGCTGAGTGATGTCAAGAACCAATTACTTTGTGACTTTTAGTGGCATGATGTTTTCGGAATCTCTCGGGTCCAACATACAATTATGCAACAAAAGGTAATTGATGGCTAAAGTAAGCATGAATGACTCATGTCTGGGGTTTAAATCGGGAAGGTGAATGTTTTGCAAGTCCTTAGTAATTCTTCCTCTTTGAAACCCATGGATTCCTTGATTTTCCGTTGTTGTTTGGGAAGTTTCGCAATCTCCTTTAATGGAACTAACACACTCATTTTCCCTATAGTGGTCTCTAGATCAATATCAAGTCCAACCTATTTTCCCTTTTAATTTTTCTTGATGGTCTCTTTCTTTTGAGGGTCCCTTTTGGGATTGGCCTTCTTCAGGGGATCCTTTTTAGGAGAATCTTTGAGGAGAGGTTCTTTGGGAGAGACCTGTTTGGGAATCAAGTCATCTTTACTGGTTTCCTTGGAGTTTGCGGGTCTTTATTGTTATCCTTTCGTGAATATTGGCCCCCTTTGAATCTTCCATTAGTATCAGTGTTAAGGATTGGATCTTCCTTTTATTCTTTGAAGGTGACCTCACTGATGAGAGGATTATTATATGAAACTCCTAGCTGAATGTTGAAGATGTTAGATTCTACAAGGTTAGCCTGCTCATCTACTTCTTCATCATCACTCTCATCCTCATCACTTTGCTCATCCTCAGAAGATTAATTTTTCTCAACTGCATTAGTTGGAGCCAAAGTGTTTGGGTCTCGAGATTAGCTCGAATTGTCTTCTTCATTTTGATTTTTATAAAATGGTTTCCCTTTTGGGATGTAACTAGATGTTTGAGCCCTTTCAAAGGCAATGATTTTGTTCATATAGAGCCTATCTCGTGAGTTCATTTCTTTGCTGAGATTTTCCATTTTTTTGAGGGCCAGGAGGGTTTCTTCATGTTGATCTTTGAATTTTTACCTTTTGACCTCTTCTTTAGCCTTCGGGTGGTCATTAACATCCACTTTAGAGATTCATATCTCGTTAACCTTAGGAAACGTTGAAGGCTTCTTGTCTCTTAATGCATAGGTCAGGTGGCCAACTGTAGTTTTGAGGAATTTATCGAGAATGTTAGCATCAGAGGGATTCAAATGGTTAAGGGTATCCCTAACTACCCTATAAAATTTTTGGACAGATTCTTGGATGTCTTCCCTTCCCCTATTTATTTGATAAGACATTTCAATTTTAAAGGTTTCTTGTGCATTACATGATCATCTTCTCATGAACATGTCTTAAAATTGGTCAGAGTCTTCTATGCTTGTTAGGGGAAGTCTAAGGTACCATCTCTTGCTTGTCCTTCAATTGTAAAAAGGAAAAGAATCATAAGCCTATCCTCATCAAAAATCATCCTAGGAGACATGTTCCAATAGATCTCTTCAATAAAGTCACAACCACTTATAGTAGCATCTCCTTTGAATTTGGGAAACCATCTATTGTATTTCTCAGGTAATGGTTTTGGGTCATTACTCAACTTGAAATGGGAAAAGAAACAAACCAAATGCATTTCACTTTTGGTCATATTGGGTTGGTCTTGTTTTGGGTCAGTATTGGAACTAGTTGTTATCTTTGGGGTAAGATCACTAACCTTTTCAAATTTAGAGAAAAGGGTGGTTCTAATAGGTGATGGAGTGTGTTCTACCCATGTTGCAATGGTCATAGTTAACGGAGGAATATTGTCATGTTCAGGTAAACTAGGGGTTTATAAAATGAATGGAATCACCAGAGGAGTATTAGAAATGTCGTCAATGGATCAATTCCTTAATGATTCACTAGGGAGGTAGACCTGTTTCTTCCCCGACAACGGTGCCAAAATGTTACCACTCAAACTAGGAGGAGTCCTAGGAGGGTATCCTAAAAGGGAAACTACTAGCTTAAGGGAAACAACATAGTGACAACCCACTGTCACCTTAGCTAAGGCTCCCTTCTCTTTATGGACCTTAATTGATGGGAGGAGCCCTGGTATGAAGGGAATCCCTAAACGGATGAATCAATGAATAGAAAAAGAGTATTTCTAAGGCCTATTCACAAGAGAGACTCGATTGCATGTTTTACTTGCTTGAGAAGCAAGGTGTAAGGCTCTCTAAGAAGGGCCAATGGGATTTCAAGTGCTAGGGTTTGAAAATAAGACTTGTGAAGGAGGGGCCTTGTCCTAGAAACCCTTGTGAAAACTTGGTTTCTAAATGGTATTTCTGAAATTATCTTCAGTAAGTTGTGGGATCACATGGGACCAAGTGGACTCGGAATTAGGTCAAGGTGGTGGAGTTGATCAATCAAGGGTGTTATTGACCTATATGAGGGGGAAAAGGGGATCAAAGGGGAAATTTTCACTAATTTTGATGCAATGATCCTACTTAGGTCACTAACCAAGGGAAACCAAAGGGAAAAATCAATATTGGAGCTAGGGCTTGGAATATCTCAAGATCCCACCATCGAGAATTGCTTTAAATTTGGAGGTATTATAGGAGACACAACAACACAATAGAGGGCAAGAAATAACATTTCTTAGTGGTTGAATCATGAGAAATTTGATATCCTAGGTCACCTATTGGGGCTAGGCCTAAACAGAAAGGGAGAAGGTGATAAAGATATGATTTAGAGTGATCACCAGTAGAGGATCGGTGGCTAATCCTTTGGGAGAAATGGATTCAAGGATATTTCAATGCTTGGAATGGATTCACTAAGTCAAGGAGGCCTCTAGAACAATTATTGATGGTATTAGGGCATGAGACAATTGCTTCAAGGTCTTTATACTTTGATTTGAATAAGATAAATTTCCATAAAATAAATTTCAATAAAGGGTATGATGACTTATCAAGATAAATTTCAATAAAATATCTCTAGGAATATTCACTCATTCATACCTGGCCCATGACATGATGAAATGTTATAAAAACAAAAATTCCACAATTTCACATAAGAAAAGCAATAAATTCCAGCCTAGTATAACGAAAATCCCCAGCAACATGCATGTGACATAAGAAAGTAACAAAAATAACATTAAAAGAGTACTTATGTGTAAGAAAGAGTATATTCAATCATCATTGTATGCCAATAGTGAAGCCCCAAGACAAAAATGAAGAGATTCAAACATAAACATTCATCCATTCATCCAAATTTGTCCTCCAAGAAGGATAGTGAAAATCTCACAGGAGAGAAAGATCCAATCCAAAGTGATGATGATCAAACTGATTCATAACACTTGTATTTATACACTTCCTAATGAATTTGATTTAGCTAATTAGTCCTAATTTAGCCCCTAAAATAAAATAATGTGCATATTAACAAATCTCTTGGTGACAAGCACACCAAATAGCTCAATATTGTAAAGATAAGCCTCTTAAGAGGGTTGAATGATCAACAAAGTGATTCGTTGGGCCTTTGGGGTGGCCTGATGAAGTCCAATGGGTGCCATTATGCAAAAATGGACTCCAAACATAGTGAACAAGTGGGTGGCCCCTTGTTTTCCGATCAAGAACCTATGGTGCTCCTAAGTGGGTGTGGGGGCAAAAGGACATCCTCATGGGTCTCCAAATGAATCAGATATGCATGTAGAACATATTTAAGAGCTGGAGAAACAACATACCCCTTCCTCTGTAGTAGTAGGTATCCTGGAACATCTGCCAAGTGTATGGTGCAACTATGGAACCGAATGGGCATGGTGGACCAGGTGCATCATCCTCATCCAAAACGTGGAATACGAGCAATCAATGAACGTCATTGAGGATTCATGAATTAATATCTACTATGGTGGAGGCCCATGTCTCTCAACACTCACCCTAAAAGTGCTAATGTTTCCCTCTAGAGAGATAAGAGCCTGTATAGGGAGACCGAACCCCAAATGAATACCTACCTACAATATTTCATAAGATCCAATGCATTCCATTGCCCACCAATACAAATAATCATTATAATAATCAAGTAATAATGCTTACAATTCATCGGATCAATGGAGCAATTCATGGTGTCATACCCTTCCATAGTGGGCTTTGGCATGTACAAGTGTCTCCAAGCTCAATAGGGGGTTAACCGAGGAAACTATTAGGTGGTTTCAACCTATAAAGGAGGTGGCATGTCCATGGTACATCATTTAAGAGGTATGTGGAAAATGATATAATAATGGAATGGAGTGAGGATTAGGGGAATCATCCAGATCACATGTCAAGGTGCAAGGGTAGCTATAATAAGGGAAGCCCACACCTGGGTATATGAGTGTATGAGGGAGAAAATTGTGGTACGTTAGTTACCCCAACCTTTTTTTTCCACCCTTCTTCATATTCCTTTTACCTTTGATTGTTTTTTCTTCATAACCACTCGAGTCTCTAGGGGATAGAGTGCGTGATGTGAAATATGTAGTAGTGGATACCCCCTTAAGGTGAGGTAGTTCATCACCCACCAAAGGTTGGGAAAATCATGGGTTACTTAATAATGGAGGGGGCTCATCTAGTGCCCATAGAAACTAGAGTTTTGGCCATAGATAAAGGGTAGAGATCATGTTTGGATTTTGCCCATGTTCTAAATTTGTATGTTGTGGCCATCTTTTTCATTATGTGGTACATTTCTTGTTGAGAGTGGCCAAATTATGCTTCTTTTATTTTCTTTCTAGCTACATCAATGTCCGAGGCATCATTCCAGGCCCGACCCAAGGTGTGGACAAGTGGAGGGGGAGGATAACCTTATGTAGACCCAGTGGACACATGTGGACCCGGATGGGAAAATAGATGAATGGGGCTCAAGTGAGTGAAAAGGGAGTAATGTAGGTGGTGTTGGGAAGCAGGACCATGCAACCAAAATTGGGATTGCCCATGTAGCACCAACCCTAAAGCTAATGGTTAGTAAAGGATATCCCACGGGACTAGGATACAAGGGTAACCATGAAATCGGGAAATAGAGACCATAATACAAACCTAACCCACTCTTTCTGCTAAATACCCTCACCAATTCATGCCCAAAAGTGCCCATGACAAGTAAGGAAAACTACTCAAGTATTCCAATGAAAAGCATACCTTTGGGGTCGGGAGGCCCACCTTCAAACATGCATTCATAACAAATGGGCAAGGGAACCCATGGATGGATTAGGTGGTGGAGAAAATGGCACATTGAGCTATTTGGGGGATCCAAGAGGTTGTTTTATGCTGGCTAAGGACCATCTAGGAGAAACAAATTCTCCCATATACACTACCCATATGTGGTAGGTAACAAAGCCCAAGCAATAAGGCATTGATCCTCGTATCCCTTTGGTGGTCAAAATAACATTTCTTTTCTTCATTTCTTCCAATTATAGGCCTAACCCAAAAGGTCTCCTAGGGAATCACATGAAACCATTTTTAGACATCCAAAACCGGTTAAAATTGGCTCACTATTGCGTTGGGGTCTTCTCAAGGGGTCCTCCAAATTTCAAGCAATTTCGATGGTGGAATCCAAAGATATCGTAGGCCCTAGATCAAGGATCATTTCTCTCCCTAGGTTGATTTGGGTTGGTGTCTTCATTTGGATCATTGCATTCAAATTTCAAAATAAGATTATTCCGTTGATCCTATTCTCTCTCCTAATTAGGTCAAGCCCCTCTTTGAGTTATAAGCTCCATACTCTTGACCTAGTTTGGGTCCATTTGGATTCTTTCTGGTCCCACAAATCTATAACTAAAATTCCACAAGGATTACTTGGTAGTGTGGGTTTTAACCCCGTACAAAAATTACTTGCATACGAATTCCAAAACACAGAAAATAAACAATGCGAGAGCATAACACATAAAACACATATACACAGAGATTTTCCCCTGGATCCCAAAACTGGGACTACCAGATTGATTATTCATTATATTCCTTTCAATGTTACAATTCATATTTATACATGCCGAAGCATCCAATATCATGGACCGAAAACCATCACAACCAAAACCATGGACCGAAAACCATCGTGTCCAAAACCATGTGTGAAAACCATGCACAAAACCATAGGTAGGTCCGCCCAACCTAATATAGGGTCCCAAAAAAAATTTCCTCGGGGCTGTGCCCTGGACCCCATAAAGGGGGGGGGGGCCTACCCACCCCCCTCAAACCCCTTGTGACTCCCTTGCTGCACAATCAGCGCAACGAAGTGGGGGATCCACCCCACCTCTAACCCCTTGGTTAACTACGTGGGTTAGTTGTGGAAAGAATATAACACAACCCAAAATTCTCCCACTTGTTGTTTTCTTTCCACAGGGGGCCACAGGAGAGCTTACTCATTTATCTAGCCCTACAACGCCCATTGTTTTTCTACACCAAGAGAACTTCTCAGAGCTCACAGATTTTGTCAATGCATCTGCAGTATTCTTTGAAGTGTCCACCTTTACTAGCAACACATTTTTGTCTTCTATCATATCCCTCACAAAGTGATACTCAACATCAATGTGCTTTGTCTTTGAATGGTGAGCACGGTTCTTTGCCAAGAAAATTTCACTTTGGCTGTCATAGTCTATCCTTATAGCTCCCTGTACTAACCCCATACTTGAACACAATCTCTGCAACCAAACTGCTTCCTTGCTTGCATGAGTGGCTTCCATGTATTCTTCCTATGTAGTTGATAGTGCCAATACAAATTGTTTCTTATTCATCCAACTGACCGCACCTACAAATAGGTTACACACATACCCACTTGTAGATATTCTCTGATCTAGATCTCCAGCCCAGTCTGCATCAATAAAGCCACCAATATCCAACACTCTGTTCAATCATGCTCTTCCTTTGTAGCACAAGCCATAATCACTAGTGCCACGCAAATACCTGAAAACCTGCTTCACTGTTGTCCAGTGCTCCTTCCCTGGTTTTGACATAAACCTTCTCAATACTACCACTACATGTGCAATGTTTGATCTAGTATAGACCATCGCATACATGAGCCTACTGACTGCACTTGCATATGGAACATGAGACATGTCCTCTTCCTCTTCTTGTGTCTTGGGACACTGTTCAATAGATAACTTTACACCTACATGAATAGGAACCTTCACCGATTTACTATCCTGCATATTAAACCTCTACAATATTGTCTCGACATACTTCCTCTAGTTTAGCCAGACCTTCCTCTTTGCCGAATATTTTTTAATTTCCATGCCCAAAATATAGTTTGCAACACCAAGATCTTTCATGTCGAATTTCGAGGACAATTAATTCTTCAAATCCTGGATAATTTCTTTGTCATTTCCAATTAGCAACATATCATCCACATACAAGACCAGATAAATAACATAGTCACCAATTAATTTAAAATACACACAACGATATCCCTTGCTTCTGGTGAAGCCAAGTCCCCATATAAATGTATCAAATTTCTGATACCACATCCTTGCTAACTATTTTAACCTATACAGAGACTTCTTTAACTTGCATACCAGTTCTTTCTTACCATTCACCGCAAATCCTTCAGGTTGCTTCATGTATATGTCCTCTTCTAGATCCCCGTGAAGAAATGTTGTCTTCACATCCATCTGTTTTACCTCAAAATGAAAAGCAGCAGCAACAAATATAATCTAATAGAAGATACATTGGCAACAAGAGAAAAAATATCACCAAAATCAATTCCCGGCACCTAGGAATAACCTTTTGCTACCAACCGAGATTTGTATTTCTTCACCTTTCCTTATGCATTTGTCTTCTTCTTGAACACCCATTTGCTACTAATGGGTTTCCTTCCAACCGGCAACTCCACCAGATCCCAAGCCTCATTTTTGTGCAAAGATTCCATTTCATCAACCATGGCCTCTTTCC
>APFE031258520.1:43167-69370 GCA_000404065.3 Pinus taeda
CCTAACTCTATACCTAACTCTATACTAGACCAAGTTGAACTTAACTATTCCTATGTGTCGGAATATCCTAACCCTCCTGTAGTTGACTCTCCAGAATTGGAAAATTCCTCCAGACTCACTATCTTTGTCCCTCTACGTATTTTCATCCCTTCTTTGGCTTGAACTCTTCTGTTTGAATGATGCTCTTTGGAAAATTGAACTATCAAGGGAAACTTGCTCTCCAAGTGTGTTCTGCATCTACCCATTGACCTCTTCTTATAATCTCAAATTGAGACTTCAATGACCATGATTAAAACTTAATCGATGGTTGAGATAATCTCTAAGTTGATCCATGTGAGTTTCTAGAGAATTCTCACCTTTCTCAATTACTTCCGATTAATTAACTAGTTTTCCTAAGTTAGAATTAGGAAAAATTTAAACGATGGTCAACTAATTTAATTGAGTTATCTCTAGGTAGAATTTCTAGAAATGATTTCTGGGTTTTGAATATATCCTATGTTTTAGCCTCTCCACAAAGTTTGAGACTAGAAAACCATCCAATGCTACAAAAAAAAAAACACTCCCTCTTAGCGAGGAAGGTGTTCTCTAGTGCTGCACTGCTACAACACCCTATCTATACATCATCCTCCATACATGTTGCTTATGTTTGACAACTGTAGTTTCCTGCCAATGTCCACCAACCACTATGCTAAATCTGATTCATCTGCTACTAGTTGTAGTTGAACCATGTTGCATCTGTGTTGTTGCTAACATTTCATTATACATCTTGTACCACTACCAACTCTGCATTTACACTGCAACCCAACTAACACTCCCTCTCACTGTTGATGCTGCTATGCAACTGAGAAGCATCCAAAATAATTTGTCCTAACTCCTTGCTATTGAAATAGGTTCTCCATTATACCCATATGTTCTCTAAGGTAAACGAACTTCGTTCTTCCTAGATCTTTCGTGAGTATATCTACAACCTTCTCTTTTGTGGGAACATATTGTAGCTGAAACACTTTGCATTGCACACAATCTCTAATGGAATGACACCGAATATATATTTGTTTCGATCTGTCATGAAACACTGGATTTTTAGATAGCTTTATGCAACTCTAATTATTACAGTAGACACTGGTCGCCCCATCCTCTACCTGAACAAGCTCACCAACAACTTCTGAATCCATATAGCTTCACATGTGGTTGTCCTAGATACGATATACTATACCTCTACAGAGCTTAGTGCTACTCAATTATGCTTCCTATTGTACCGAGAGACCATACTTGATCCAACGGTGAAATAGTACCTTAAGGTACTTTTCCTGCCCATTGACATTAGAGAACTTTTGAGGTCTAAAATGGGCCTCCTAAGAAAAATGTACAACCAAAATAAACTTTATAAGAACCAATAGGATTCAAGATGATGATGTCAACCATGGGGGATGATTCATCATTTTTAGGGTGAAAAAATAAAAAGATTAAAAAATAATAAAATAATAAAACTACTTTTTCAATTTGTATTTTCAACTTATCTCTCTAAGGTTTTACTCAAATTTCAAGCAGGAGTACTCATTGGATGCAAAATTTAATTCCTCATCCAAGGAGTACCCATATTGCATACTTTCAATGGACCCTCCTACATGAAAAATGAGAAATACATGAAAAAATGTGATTGCAATCACATTTTTCATGTATTTCTGATTTTTCATGTAGCAGAGTCCATCAAAAGTATGCAACATGGGTACTCCTTGGAAAAGGAATCAAATTATGCATCCAATGAGTGTTCCCGCTTGAAATTTGAGTAATCCCATTGGGAGATAAGTTGAAAATACGATTTGAAAATGTAGTTTTTTCTTTTTTCCCTCTAAAATTTCATGATGTAATCTAAACTTATTTTATTATTTCCACTATTATTTAATATTTTCCTTAGGCGAACCATTTTAGACCTCAAAATTCCCCTAGTGACTGTCTGCCTAGTGTGCATCTATGAATCCACATAGGCTGATATCATCCCCTCGGGTATATTTCAACCTATACTATATTGTGGCATGCAAATACCTCAAATTGTGCCTCACTGCTACCCAATTCTCTCTCTTTGGATCCACCATAAACTAACTGAGAGTGTCAATCGTGAAGAAAATATATGGCCTAGTATTTACTAGATACATGAGAGAACTGATAAGTTGTCTATATAAGATGGGGCCAACATCCTTGTCCTATGATGCGCCTATCTTTCTCTAGTTGGTGATCGATCATAGGCATTGACATAGGTCTACAGTCCTACATTGTGAATCTCTTCAGAATCTTTGTAGCATATCTCCCTTGACCAAGGAATATGTCCCCATTCTTCTGCCACACTTCCAATCATATGAAATAATGCATCAACCCCAAATCCTTCATATCAAACTCTGCTACCAGGTTCCTCCTATAGTCCTTTATGAGCCCTGATGACCCTATTAAGAAGACATCATCCCTACATAATACTAGGACGAGTGGATCATATTCTACCATCAAGTAGGAAAGGTTGGGATCTGTTGATGAGCCTCATCATTGGGTAATAATATGGACCTTAATTCACCTCCTACCTTAGTCAAATAAACTCTTCTCACAATTTATTACATGTTTTGATTATATTTTGTTTAATGAGATGAGTCAAAGTGAGATATTATGCCTAGTGGACTAATGTGCATTGAATGCAGGTTTGTGAGAGGAAATCGGGGAATTTTGGCAAGATGGCTGAAACTCGAATGGGACAAGGAAGAGAGATTGTAGGAGGTAAATCCTCCCCATTTACTCCTTCCTCATTCGAATATTCCTCCATCAATCACACTAGCTCGGAGTACAAGAAGCCAAGTCATGAAGATCAAAAGGCAACCGAGCAAGTGATAGTCAAAGAGTTAGTTCATCTTGAGTTTGGGAGTCGAGCCTCCCTAGATTTAAAGAAGTCATTGGAGAATTAAATTATATAAATAAAGAGGCCTAGAGCCTCATTAGGATTCAAATTTTTGTTGTAAAAAACACTAGTATTTTTGAGCTCCAGACTTGTGGAAGACATTGCTATGTAATTTTTTGTTTTGATAATGAGAATGAGTTTTTTCTTGATCCAGTACTAAGTTAACTCAGAGGGCTGAAGCTCTTGGGATAGGGCCCAACCCTAGTAGCAAAGGCTCCTCTTATTGTATATGTATGCTTAGATTAATTTCATAGATTCATGGTTAAATTGTCCTTAGAAGTATTTCATTGCAAGTAGTGTAGATTTGATTAGTTTGTTTATTAGTTTGCTTCCATTTGTGCTTTACTTCAGCACTAGGTTAGAAGGGATAAAAGGAGCATAAAAAATATGTTAGTAGGTGTCTTGGCCTCACTTCTTCCCTCAGGGATCATGATTTGAGGAAAATACCCCCATGCAGCCCCAAAAAGACAAAATTCTACTTTCTCATAGAATTTAGAGTTTACTGTGCTTAAGCCAACATTTGATCAGTTTGCAAGTGTAGGATTTAGCTATCATTTTTTCCATCTTCAGTCTTATAGTAGATATCATCAATGATTTCATCTTATTTTGCAAATTTTCCTTATGCACTAAGTAGACAACTAGATCATTAAGCTCTGTTTTTCTAGCTTATTGAATTTTTTCTTGTTTACATGATTTTTTGGAAAATATCATTGTTTGATGTAGTGTAGGTGTTTCAGAAGTAGATAGATATATCATAGAAAGAAACCTCCTTCCAGGTTCATCCATCCATAATCATTCCTCACTTTCACTGAGACCTCAACAATTTCATCATTTTACAAGGAAACTTCTCCAAGCATGTTGAGCAAATCCAACCATCTCCCAACCTTGGTTTTGAGTTTTGAGTGATCCTATGCATTTTCTTACTCCATTCCATCCACCAACCACCTTCCCTAAGCCTTCCATCACCTTCTGCGCCCATCGTTTTTCTCTCGGCTGTATCCTGTAGGTTTTTAGGACATCTTGTAGGTTTTCCTGTAGTGTCCTGTTTTGAGGCCAAATTGAGGGAAAACCTCTAGAAAGCCACACAAGGTCACCTAAGGGTCTCCCAAACCTTCCAACTATCCACCAACATCCCTAAGACACCTGCCACATCACCAAAAGAGATTAGCTCTCACGTGTTTGCCCATAAAGATACATATATATATTATATATTTATATATTATATATTATATATTATATCTATCTATATTATATATATATATATATAGATATTATATATATTTGTTGTATCGCTATTTTCATGCATAGTAGTAGAATGTTGATGCTTTGAATTTACATGCTTAAGATAGTTGAATTTCATATAGGTTAATCTAGAATTCTTTCTAAAACATATTCTCTTAGAAGTTAGGCAGGAAATGATGTGTTTTAGCATTGGATTTCAAACTTTTTTCCTTACTGCAGTAGACAATTATTCTCTTAGAATATATTTCTCTTTCCCTCATCAGTAATCAAGCTTCTTTTGGATCCAGAGAAGTCTGGATTGAAAACCTTAGTGGTCTCCCGCCAGCTGAATAATTACAAAAGGCAGAACCATCACTTTTACTTGTGTATACAACATTGTCACCTCCAAGTTTGTACGAACCTTGGGTTGATAAAGCAAAGTTGGTAGCCCTGGGAGTTGCAACATTCTTGCTGCAATATCGGTGCTCATACTTTTTGGTGTCGTTGCCAGGGAAGTTTCTGAGTAATATGTGATTACTGCTTTCTTTCTTCCATTTCTTGTTTCTGATACTCTACTAGTAGTTTCATTTCTGCAAGAGTAATTTAGTTTCTTTCTTTTCCATTCTGCATTCTTTGATTTGCTTTCCATTATGCAAGTAGGATTTCATGCAATTAGTTAGTTTTAATTCAGTTTGCAATTTCAATTTTGCAATCACTTTCAAAGTTTGAAAAAACACTCAAAACAAAACAAAAAAACAAAAATTTCATGCCTCGTAGGAATAGGGATAACTTAGGGAATTTTTTTCCAATTTTTTTTCATGCCCTCTTCTTCGGTGGCTGTGAATTGGAGGAACCCTTAGGTGAGAAACCTGAAATATTTGAAGAACCTACAGGGGAAGAAGAAGAAGAAGAACCCATTCCTACTAATCCAATGGCTAAAACATAAATGATAGAGGAAATAGAGATAGAGTTTAGGGTGCCTTCCCCATCAGGGAAACCAATGGGGATATTAAGATGAAGAATATAAGCCCCTCTGTCCTTCCTCATTTCCATGGCTTGACCTTAGAAGATCCAAACACTTTCTTATTTGAATTTGTTGTCATATGTTGAACCTGTGACTACACCAATGATGAGCAGAAGTTGAAACTATTCCCATCCACTCTAAAGGATCCATCTTTGCGTTGGTTCATGGGTTTACCTGGGGATATCATCACCACTTGGGCTCAGATGCAACAAGCCTTCAACAACAAGTATCGAGAATACTATAGGTATAAAGACACTAAAGAGGAAATTTTTAGGATGACCTTAGGGCATGATGAATCCCTAGAGGATTATGAAGAAAGATTCCAGCTTAGCTACAAAAGGGCCAGGTGCACACTTGACCCTGAGTCACTGAAGCTAGTCCTACTTAGAGGAGTAAGGGAAGATCTTTTGGATATCCTAAACTTGTTAGCAGGAGGGGAAATATACCAGTTACCCTATCAGGATATAAAGACTATCTTTAGAAACCATTCTAGGGCAGCCAGGAAAAAGGGTAGGGGTAGTCAACCTATGGTCAATCCACCCTCTTCCAATTCATCCATCAAGGGTGAAACTGGAAACATGCTAGAGGATTTCAAGAGTGAGATGCTGCAAACTTGTTGGGAACGAGATCCCCCAGGGACAGTTTTGGGGCTAAAATCCCATGTTTGGGGTCGAATTTTGTAATAAAGTTGTAAAGTCTCCACATTTTGTGGTCGCAGATCACGAAGGTGTCATGAGTCATAAAGGGTTGTCTGCCCTTATTTGTAAAGTAAAGTCAGCTGTAGAGATCTACCCATGGTCCATGGACCATGGGATTGTATAAAAAGAGCTAAGTAAGTAAGCTCTAATTTATTTTGGGGGAGTCAGATAGTCATAGCTTCAAAGTAACAAATCTAAGTTTCGGGTCGTAGCATAGGTAGAGGCTCTGCAGCTGAGTGCGCAAAGGCCTAGGGTGGAAGTCTGTAGCTGAGTGCACGGACCCTTGCAACTGTGTGCACAAGGCAGATAGAGTCTGTAATCATCTAAAGATATCAATAAAGAGACGCATTCTACGAATTCTATGTCTTTGTTTCCTGTTAATGCATATTGACATGTTATGTATGAATTTCATTTATAATGCTTATATGATGGACAAATGTATGTAATTACGTTGGTTAAGTGAATGCAAGTAAGAACATCTATTTACGCAGTGCTAACTATGATTGTTTAATAAGATAAGTAAGACACTTAAAATATTTTTGGAATCTACATGGTACATTGCCCTAGCAGCGTGAAATTACTTGAGTCGTAGGTTAGGGCTGCGCGAAGGTCAATCGTACCTTTTTGCGAAGGTGCTGAAGGCTAGAATAAAGGGCTAGTCTAGCAAGCCCTAGAACTAAGTGACCTACGCGAAAGCAGAAATAGAAGGAATAAACTGACATCACGACCATCTCAGGGTGCGAAAACTTGGTTCCAACATCCCCCCATACTGCTTCAGGTGAGACTTTAGTTTGCGCTCCGTGGGTTGATGCCGAAAGGGCTAGTGGTGTAGGGATTTGTTTGGCTAACTAACGCTGAACCTGGGTCAAGCCCCACCAAGCCAAAAAATGGTTCTATTGCCAGGACGAGAATCTGCATAAGAGATGTGTGATGGCGTATCACTAGAATTCAACTAAGAAAGAGATCGAAGAATGGTTGGATAGGAAGATCCATGAATTCGCTACGTAGGAGAACATAAACCCACGACTTACAAAGGAATAGTGGCTAGACAGGTACATATATACATAAATACACAAGATCTTTTTCTATTCCTTTCCGGTTGAGCTATACGAGTGGATCGTGAAGCTAGCAGATAGCCAAGGAAGGTGCAGACTTGACAGTCCTATTGTTTGGACCCCGGAGCTAGTATAGAGATTGGAAGCATCTGAGGATAAGATTGCCTGCGCTGTTAATCATTGGATTGATCACGTCATAGGAGGATTTGTGACTAAATTCCTGGTCGACACCTTAGTCAGCTACAGTGAGGCAGAGCAACACTTTTTCAAAGGTCTGTGAGGTAAGTACTTGAAGTCTTTTAAAATTTGGATTAAAATGTTATTGTGCGAAAATCGGGTTATGCAACTACCTTGATGTTCGGAGCTACACGAAGCGGAAAAAATTACAGGAATGAAGGAAGAAATGGTCTTGAATATACTCCATTAATTTTACCTCCACGAGGTGATGAACAGGGAGTAGATCAGGTTTCTCTGTGCTATTCAGTTAATAAGACAGGGATTCCTGTGACTGCCACCTCCACCCACGGCACCTCCAACTTCACCACCATCACCTGCAACTTCACCCATACCACCTTCGCCTCCACCGCAGTTCAGTATGGAAAATTCAATGAAGCTGCCTTTGTTCAAAGGCTTGGGAAATGAGGACCCAGACCAGTTTTGGTTCGTCATGAAAGCTGTATGGGAAGCTCAGGGCATTACAAAAGGTCACATGAAGAAGGCAACACTGGTTAGTGTTCTGTAGGATCGCACACTAACCTGGTACATCAAGTACTCTATCGATAACCCAAATGTTGGAGTGGTGAACATCCAGACCACGTTGAACAAAGAATTCAGTAGGTCTAAATCTGAGGCACAATCAATTGTGGGGTTCAAGGAAATCATGATGCAACTAGGCGAGACGCCTTGGGAACTAGATCAGAGATTGAAGTGTAAAATCTGTGAAACTAATATGAACTTAATAGACGGACAACATCGTGAGTGGTTTGTGGCTTCGCTCCTGCCACACCTAAGGGTTGCACTGTCACAACAGAAGATAATGACTCAGGTAGAGGCATTGGAGATTGCAATGAGATTGCATGACACACCGATGAAAGATCCAAAATGGGGGGTTCAACAGATCCATGCACAGTTGAAAATTATTTTCCTTGAGATGAAAAGTTTGAAGCAGAATAGAATAGTTCGACCAAAGGTGCATGAAGAGGTATGGTGCTTGAAATGCAGGGGTCATGAGCATGATAAAGACCATTGCCCGATCTTTGTGAACTATATTGCAGGAGGAGGACCGATGCCTTTAAGGCTAGAAGGTTAAGCAGGACCGAGTGCAAGGCGTGCATTGTGGTGCACTATATATCAGGGAGCAGGAAAACATGCCATGGATAACTGTCATTTGATGCAAAAGTTTGTATAGACACTGCAACAAGTGTTCTGCAACTTCTATAGGTTAGTAGGGCGTGATGAGTGTAATTGCAAAAGCAGTGAACTAATGATGGATAGAAATCCCACCTATAGGGTTCAAGTAGAAACATGACCCCTTGACCAGATCACAGGGATGGCGCAAACAGGCTTTCAGGGGCGAGCACGAGGCGAAGGTGAAGGAGGAGTTGGCAAAGGCTGGGGATAGCTGATCTACTACAATTGTGGAGGACCAGGACACTATGCCCACAATTGCACTAACCCAACACATCTGTCGTACAAATATTGCACTCTGTTTGATCATGAAATGGAAGACTATCTTACAGTAATAGCAAGGATATGTGACAAAGGGGCGCTACCACCTCAGCTGACTCAGAACCTGCAGATGATGAGGTGTGAGCCACGCGAAAAGGATCCAAACATGAATGAATATAGTGCTCCAAAGTGGAATCACAATAGGATATGACAAGGGGAAACAACCCGAAGACAACACATGGGTTCGCAAAGATTTGGCAAAGGAGGTTGAGTTCGATTTGGAGCACGCACATGAAAAATTCATGGAAGCAAAGAAGAGCTTCATTGAGGCCTCCACCTCAGGGAGGAATGATGAGCTTGATCAGGAGATGGACCCTTCTATGCTTACAACCTTCCTGGAGACCTGCATGAAGTTACTACATGATAGCAACGCTGTGAAGGGGTTACAGGAGCTCATAAATAGATGCACTAGAAACACTCTAGGTGAGCCATGCATAGTCTGAAAGATTGGTAAGCATAAAACAAGGACAGAACAGGAGATGAGATTGACTGTGCAGATAGGAGAGTATGAAATGGATCAGGCTATTTTGGACCTTGGGTCAGATGCGAACGTCCTACCAAAGCAGACTTGGGAATGGATGGGAAGACCCATGCTGCAGTTGTCTCTAATTCAGCTAAGGATGGTGAATCAATAGAAGATCATCCCCATGGGGCGGCTGCAGGGGGTGACTATAGATATTCAAGGCGTGAGCGCGTTGGCTAACTTTGAGGTAATAGAAATTGTGGATGACAACAACCCCTACCTTGCACTCCTTGGCATTGATTGGGCTATTGTTATGAATGAGGTAATCAATCTAAAGAAGTGAAAGATTATATTTGAGAAGAAATCGCTCCCTGTAATAGTACCTCTAGATCCCGCTGAAGGATCGCGCTATATTGAACCAGTCTGCGATTATGAGAGAGATGACAATCTGGACTGTATCTATAAGATAATGACGTGAGACCAATATTGGGTGAATCTAACAGTGGATGGATGAATTACATGGGATCGTGAGAGTTCTTGCACCTCAGACTCTGATGAAGAATTAGAGTGCTGGCAGAATCAGTTACTTGAAGTAACCACACTGATTTGTAACATGATGACCCGGTCGCTACGTTGTGTGTCGTAAGAGGTAAGAAATTTGCCCACTTATGATGGCCTGAATGATGTAGATATCTTTTTTGATGCATTTAAGAGGGAGGTACTAGAAAAGCAGTGCTTCCACACGTTAGACTGGACACTATGCGCTACACCCGCAAGATGGTGGGGTACACACAAGGGAAGCTTTGATGATTGGCGCGAATGTAGGAGGATGATGAGAACATGCTATGGGAAGCTGAAGGTATGAATAACAGACAAATATGATGGGAAGGATGATTCACATGCGCACTTGGCCAAATCGGCTCAGGCTTATGGAGAGAAGCCCCAACCTGAATGGGTGCACTTGTTCTATCACACCCTAGATGTCATCTTGATGAAATGGTACGTAGAAATAGAGCTCCACCATGGTACAGGAAAATGGGATATTCTGCACGAAGGATTCATACTGACATTCATCTTTGAAGACAAATTTGACTGTATTGGCGAAGTGCTACAAGAAGTAAAAGCAACAATCTTCAGGATACCGTAGGATCCTTTGGACATGATTCAGCTTGATGGACTACTCATCTGAGTCACGCACTGTAATTTTATAATGTAACTACTGAAGAAGAAGATGATGATCTGTGAAAGGTCAACATCCCTGAAACGGAAGGTCACCGCGTGGTGGAAGGACCACAGATTTAGAATCCTGATATTCGCGCCACTGAAAACGAAACAGGTAAACATTGGTATGAAGGTAGAGCCCAAATTTGCAAAGATTGGAGATTACTAGGACAATGTGACTGTGGATAAGGTCGCTAAATTGCTCCATGAATACCAGGATTTATTCCCTACCACGTTTAAGGATCTAAAACAGATAATTGGGGACCTGGGTGTTATGAAGATCACGTTGAAGCCCAACGTGAAGCCGGTTAAGCAAAGACCTTACCAGCTCAATCTAAAGTATAAGGAGAAGGTTCACTTAGAGCTAGACAAAATGCTCATGGCAGGCATCATTGAGCCTACGGAAGAATCTGATTGGGTAAGCCCAATGGTGGCACAGGAGAAGAAGTAAAAGGATGGAATAAGGATATGCATGGATCTTAGGAAGTTGAATGATGCTTGCGTACATGATCCTTTCTCGACTCCATTCACTGATGAAGTGTTGGACAATGTAGGTGGCCAAGAAGCATTTTCCTTCACTGATGGGTTCTTTGGGTACCATCAGATCAAAATCGCACCAGAGGATAGGAAAAAGACAACCTTCATGACTGAGTGGAGGTGTTTTTAGTACACCGTAATGCTGTTTGGATTGAAGAATGCGCCTACAATTTTCTCCCACGTAGTCGTTGCTGCATTCAAAGAATTTATTCATAAGTTCCTGGAAGTGTACTTTGATGACTGAACTGTGTTTGGGATGGTGAAACACCATGTTGTAAGTTTGCGCCTAATGCTAGATACCTGTCGAATATACCAAATCATGCTCAATTTGAAGAAATGCCTGTTCTGTGTTCCTTTTGGGACCCCGCTGGGTCATGTAGTTTGTAGACAGGGACTGATGGTAGATCCTACAAATATCACAGTGATACTTAACTTAGAAGCACCAAGGAGTGTGAAACAGTTGCGCGCCACCCTATGACATACTGGATATTACCAAAAGTTTATCAAGGGATATGCCCATATCACCGTGCCTATGGAGAAGTTGTTGAAGAAGGATGTCACATTCTATTGGAACGAGGACTGTAAGAAAAGCTTGGATGTATTGAAAATAAAATATGGTCACCACGTTGATTTTAGTCTTCCCGAATTGGAAGAAGGAGTTTCATGTACATGTCGAGGCGTCATGTATAGCATTGGGAGCAGTACTGACACAGGCTGACAGAGGAGACTTGGACCATCCTATAGCGTTCACAAGCAGAATATTATCAAAGACAAAGAAGAACTATTCCACCACCGAGTGTGAAGGGTTAGCCATGGTATACACACTCCAAAAGTTTAGACATTACTTGCTGGGAGGCCATTTTAAGATGTATACAGATCATTCCGCGCTAAAATACCTGGTCAATAAGCCTGTGTTGGGGGGGAGAATCTGCAAATGGTTGTTATTGTTCCAGGAGTATGGTTTTGAAGCTATTGTGAAACCTAGAAGATTGAACGCGAGACCAAACCATCCGTCGGGCATTGAAACAGGGGAAGAGCCCACTAATTTGGAGGAGGGATTGCCTGATGTACAGTTATTTGCAGTACGTGTTGCGGATGGTCATTTTGAGGATATCATAAACTTCCTAATGATAGGAACTTCCCTGTAAGGATACACTGTCCAACAGAAGAAGGAGTTAGTGGTGCGCGTGACAGAATTTTTTGTCATTATCGGGCATCTGTACAAAATGGGGTCTGATGAGATATTGCGATGATATGTACCGAGTTTTAAAGGAGAAGTATCCTCATGGACACTTATGGGGGCATCACATGAGGACATTATGCAGGGAGAGCAACTGTGCAGAAGATTCTATGCGCAAGGTTGTGGTGGCCAACCCTCCATCAAGACTCAAAAGCGTATTGCAAGGTGTGTGATGTGTGTCAAATCACTGGCAGGCCATCACGGAGGGATGATATGCCTCTGAATCCACAATGACATTACAACCCTTTTAGAAATGGGCGATAGACTGTGGGACCCATTCAGCCCCAAGGAAAGACGGAAGCAAGGTACATTATCACTGCAATGAAGTATTTGACTTGATGGGCAAAGGCACAACCTGTGAAGGATTGTACGGGCGCGACTACTGCAAAGTTCCCCTTTGAGTATGTACTGACACGATTTGTGTGTCCAAAGATTTTAATGAGTGATTGTGGTACGCACTTTCTGAATGAGACGATCAGCGCGCAATGGAGGAATTTCAGGTGTATCACCAGAAGAGCACACCTTATCACCCGCAGGCTAATGGGATGATGGAAGCATTCAATAAAGTGTTGGAGAACATGCTGACCAAGGTTTGCAATTCTCATAGAAGTGATTGGGACCTACGCATACCTGTAGTACTATGGTCCTATCAGATGACATGCAAGAAGTTGACTGGACAAACACCCTTTAGGCTTGTATATGGTGTTGAAGCAGGAATGCCCATGGAATACATTGTGCCTAGTCTGTGCATAGCGAAACTCATGGGTATGATAGATCATGGAGCCCTAGAGGAAAGGCTCGTGCAACTGGCTGAGCTTGAGGAGGAAATATTTCTAGCTGGAGTCCACCAATAGGTCCAAAAGCAACACAAAAAAGCATGGCATGATCGACACATTAAGTTGTGCACCTTTAAGGTAAATGACCTGGTTTTGTTATATGACAGTAAGTTTGATAAATTTCTAGGGAAGTTCAGAATGCATTGGTTAGGGCCCTATGTCATTAAGGATATTACCGATGGAGGAGCGGTTTAGTTGGTTAAATTGAATGGAGATCCCTTCCTAGGAAAGGTGAATGGTAGTCGATTGAAGCCATACACCGGCAGTCCGGCGATTTGACTATATGAAGGTAGTATAGTCTTAGCATTCCAGGCAGCTGAAAGGAGGCATGGGACTATAAATTACTCTGCCCGGGTTGGGGAGCTGCACGATTGGAGGATTGTGTGAAGCAAACATCATTCATAGCAGCGCAAAGGGAGCTGCGCTACCTAAGGAGAAATCGCGCAGGTCAGCCGGAAAGTGATCGTCAAAGTCACTATTCATGATTTGATGGTAGAAATGTGAGAAAATGGAGCAGGCGGATGGCATTTAAGATGGAATTTATGGGTCAGATCCTTGAAAATCTGCCACCAATCCGACATGAATGAACCAAATTTGGGGGAAACGGTTGGATTTCAATTCAAAATTCCCTATAAATTACAGGTGGTTGTCTAGCAAAAAACACTTGGCATTTTGATAATTGAGTTTTTGAGCTCTCAGGCACACAAGAATCGTGAGCACTACGAACTTTTGATAGCCGGTTCAGTATTTGATACATTGTCGAAGGAGACACAAGAGTTCTTACAGAGCATTATGTCGACACCTACCACAGCTGTAGATACCAAAGCAGAGGAGTCAGTGCTAGAAATTGAGATGGAGGCAGAAGTAGCTACTCTAGAGGTCGCTGAAGTATTAGCCGAAGTCCCCAAATCACCAAGGATGCTGAGACCAAATTTGACACCAACCAAGGAGAGTGCGAAGGATAAATAGGGAAAGCAGCCTACAGTACCGATGCGTGCATCACAAAGAAGAAACCCACTGAAGCCTACCGCACAAGAGAAGGGCAAAACCATCAATCTAGAGCCAGAGGAGGAAGAAATCAAAGACATCCCGATGGATGATGAGGATGTGGGAGTAGATGTGGAGGAAGTTGAAGCCCAGGGTGCTGACCCTATCACTCGGTTGCCTGAGTATGTCCGTCTGCACAAGGGCAAGACCAAAGTGCCAAAAGACATCGATGAAAGAAAGGTCCCCTTGCAAACCCCTCTGCTCCCAGATGAAATTGTCTTCGAAGGACCGCGATTGGGGCGGGTTCCTCTACAGGAGTTGGAAAGATTCCTAGAGACCCTCTCTTGTCAAGAATTAACAACTCTACAGTTGGGACAGTTAGCAGGGAAAAAATAGGAAATTTGCTTGACACCTTCAAAACAGATATTTTAGGGAGCCTAAGTGAATAGATAGACACCCTTAAAATACAAAACAATCAAAATTATAAAAATGTTGCATTATCTATCTTCTGTCCCAAATGTCGGAAGAAACATGCTCTAAGAGAGTGTCCCTTAGACTCAAAATCCATAGAAACCTGTGTCATATGTGTAGATAATCATGATACGAAGGAATGTCCATCCTTACCAGGTCTTAAGGTTGTATTCAATGATGAAGGAATCTCAGAAGTAGTAGACCCTCTCTACTTTATATCCAAAAGACCATGGCAAAACTCACAACCAAATCAATCACAAGGATTTAGACCACAACAATTTTCCCAGTCTTCACAAAGTAATTGGAATTAAACCTGGCAGCCTTGGGCTCTGCCACAGTCACAACCTTGGAATAAAGGATGGAAAAATCCTTATGGAGCCTATGCTCAATATCAACAATGCTCGCCATATTACCTGCCACCACAATTATTACCCCGTCTAATCAGATTCCTCAAGCTAATCAATTTCCACAAGTCCCAGTTCAGAATTAAAACCCACAACTTTCCCTACCATTTCCAAAAAAATCAAATCAACTGCCCACTCAACCACTTCCAAATCCTAATAATAAAATACCACAACAACCAGTATACAACATGGAGGGTCAAAATCCTCAAACTTATGTAATAACTCCACTAGACCTAAACAATGTCCAATTAAGGTTTGGAAGAGTATTACCAAAAAATGCTCTTGTTGTCATTCAAAAACAAAATCTGATCTTCAAAAACATAAAAATCAATCAAAAGAAGGGGAGACTTCTCTCCCTCAAAAGAAAATAAACAAACAAAATAAATTCCAATAGATACTCCTATCATAGAACAATCCTCGATATCAGTTAAACCACCTTTCCCAGAAAGGTTGAAAATCAAGGAAGGAGTAGAGAAACAAATTATCTTGCCTAATTACAATATGATGGATGAATTGAGAAATGTTTGTATTAAGATTCCTTTATTACAAGCCATAAAAGAAATACCAATTTTTGCAAAAACAATTAGGGAATTAAGTACACAACGATCAGGGAGAAGAAGAAAATATATAAAAAGAATTCAGTTAGTCAGAAAAATTGTAGACATTATGATGAGAAAAATGACAATTCAAAAATATTTAGACCCAGGAAGCCCCATTGTAAAAATTCACATCAATGGAACTGAAATACCAAACACATTGATTGATCTAGGAGCAGCCATAAACATCATGAGAAAACAAGTTATGGACACACTTACGCTTCCTAACCTTTAATACACACAAACCTTATTACAGTTAGTAGCTAGATCTGTTATTAAACCGAATGGTGTGTTAGAATATGTTTGTGTATCTTTAGATTCTTTGAAATAACCTTTTGATTTCATGGTCTTAACACCCAAGAATAATCTAGGAGGACATCCATTAATTCTAGGAAGGCCTTGCTTGGCTACAACTGATGCTTTGATTGGTTGTAGATCAGGCAATATGTTTATCTCAGATGGAAATTCTACAAATAAATTTACATTATACCCCTTGCAAGAACAACAATAGATACAAAAACTAAAGAATGGATAGAAGATGGGGAAGATATACAACCTATTTTTGTCACTGAACAAGTAAAAGAGGAAAACCAACTTTTAAATTTACTAGAAAATAATGAATCTTCCTCACATTATGAGCATAGTCGAAATGAATATCTCTCATCTAAACAAGGATCATTGTTTTCCATGGAAAAATTTGGGAATTCCTCGATAGAAATCTTTCTAGGAAAAACCTTGAATGTCAATGAAAACTTGGAAGACATGCAAAAGAAATAATTGGTAGATATTTTATAGAAACATTCTTCTGCTTTTGCATGGGAATACACTGACATGAGAGGGATTGATCCTAAAACTTGCATACATCATATCTACATTGAACAAAATGCAATACTAGTTAGACAACTTCAGCGAAGAATGAACCCAAATCTAAAAGAAATTGTTAAGGAAGAACTGCAGAAATGATTAAATGTAAATTTCATCTATCCAATATCTGATAGTTAGTGGGTTTCACCCCTAGTAATATTCCCTAAGAAGAATGGAAAATGGAGAGTATGCATCGATTACAGGGAATTAAATAAAGCAACATTAAAAGACCACTTTTCACTACCTTTCATAGACCAGGTCTTGGATACATTAGTAGGGAAAAAACACTTTTCCTTCTTGGATTGGTTCAATGGATATAACCAGATTCAGGTAGCCCCTAAATATCAAGATAAAACCACGTTCACTTGTCCATGGGGAACTTATGCTTACCGAGTAATTCCATTTGGTTTATGTAATGCTCTAGCAACATTCCAAAGAGCAGTCCTCGGTATTTTCTCTAACCTTATCCATGATTGTGTGGAAGTGTACATGGATGATTTCATAGTCTATGGGGATTCTTTCAATGAAGCACTAGGAAATTTAGAAAAAGTCTTAATAAGATTTCAAGAAACAAATCTCTCATTAAGTCATGAAAAATGTTTCATGATGTTTAACGAGGGAATTGTTTTAGGTCACCATATTTCTGGAGATGGAATTAAGGTAGACTCATCTAAGGTGGAAGTCATTTCTAAGTTATCAGTGCCAAGTTGTCAAAAGGATTTTAGAAGTTTTCTCAGTTTTACTGGATACTATAGAAGATTTATAGAAAACTTCACAAAAATTTCATCCCCACTCTTTAAATTACTCACCAAAGATTGTGAATTCAATTGGGATTTCGAATGTCAAGTTACCTTTGAAACTTTGAAAAAGAGAATTTTTGAAGCACCCATCTTAAAGGGACCTAATTGGAAATTGCCTTTCCATATCTCAACAGATGCTTCAGATTCAGCCTTAGGATTTGTTTTAGGACAAAAAGATCTCACTCCTTATGCCATTTATTATACTAGTCACTAATGGAAGAATAACTAGATGGCTCCTACTTTTACAAGAATTCAACATAACCATTCTAGATAGACCAGAAAAACAAAACATAATTACCGATTTTCTATCTAGAATACAAAATACAAACAATTATCAACCCGTAGAAGATAAATTTCCTGATGAATATCTTTTTGCAATATCTACTAAATCACCTTACTATGTAGATATTGCTAACTATTTGGCCACAGGAAAAATGTCATTTCATTTATCCCCTAGAGAAAAAGAAGAATAGTCCACAATAGCACATCCTATTCATGGATAAATGGGGAATTATACAAGACAGGACCAAACCTCATCATTAGAAGATGTGTTTGGGAGGACGAAATACTGGAGATACTAAAAGCTTGTCATGATGATCCATGTGGACAACATTTTTCTGATAGGAGAACTACTTACAAAATCTTGCTTTTAGGATATTATTGGCCTTCCATTTTCAGGGACACCAAGGAATATATTAAAATATGTGACAGTTGTCAGAGAATGGGAAAACCTACTCTTTCAAATGAAATGTCATTGCAACCATAGGTACTTATTGAACCATTTGAAAAATGGGCATTGGATTTTGTTGGACCAATCAGTGCACCTTGAAGGCAAAAGAAGTATATTCTGGTATGTACTGATTATATCACTAAATGGGTAGAAGCTAAAGCACTTCATTTTGCTACTGAAAATATTGTAGTTTCATTTTTTTTTTAGGATATTTATACTTGTTTTGGTGTCCCAAGAGAAATTGTAACAAATCAAGGGACACAGTTCACATCTAGACTAGTGCAGAAGCTTGTGGAACAATACCAGATAAAACATCAGAAATCAACTCCATACCATCCACAAGCCAATGGACAAGTTGAGTCCACAAATAAGGTGATCGAGGCTATCCTTACAAAGACTATACATCTACACAGGAAAGACTGGGTGGAAAAGCTTCCAGAAGCCTTATGGGCCTACAGAACTACATGGAGGAATACAGCAAGTCTTACTTCCAACAAAGTTCCAGATCCATACCTATAAGACAACAGTCCAGTTAGATCTTGACTTGTTAGAAGCCTAGAAGCAAAGGATGACACAATTAAATGAGCTCGATGAAATAAACAAGAGGCCTTCCAGAGAACCATTTTAGTGCAAAAATAGAGGTCAAGATGGCATGATAAGTACATTAAAGAAAGGAAGTTTCATCTGGGAGATTGGGATTTCTCTTTGATTCAAAATTCAAAAATTTTCAAGGGAAATTCCAAACCCATTGGCTTGGACCTTATGAAGTTGAGAATGTCTTTGACAATGGTGTAGTTAGAATCAGGACTATTGATGAAGAGAAAATTTCTCTATTAGTAAATGGACATCGACTCAAGCTTTACCAGAAACCATTAACAAAAGAGGAATTTGTTAAAATGTTTCAAGATAATTCAGAATTGAAGATGGTCAAGATGAATTCTTATTCTTTTTCCACCTTAGAAATTTTTCATTCAGTTTGTTCTCATAAAAATAAAAAAAATAAAAAAATTAATAATAATAATAATAATAATAATATAATAAATAAATTAATATATATAATATAATATATATATATATATATAAAATATATATTATATATATATAATACATATATATATAAATATATACATATACATATACACAGATACATATACATATACATATACATATATATAATTTTGTATAAACATGAAAACCAATTTGTTGGTGCTTCAAATTTTCTTTTCAAAAGAAAAAAATAATAAATTTCATCTACTAAAGCCTTCTTTCTCTTAAGCTACAGAATCAACAAATTTTCGTAGCTTGGATAACTGTCCGTAGCTTGGACAACTTTCCGGAGCCTGGACAACTTTCCGCAGCTAAAATAAGTTTTTGCAACCTAATAATTTTGAAGTCTACAAAGATGCTTGATGATCTGGATTAAAGAACAGTTGACAACAAGGTACCTGCAGGAGATCAAAGGACAACAAATTAGGTTAGCAAAAGAAGATCAAAGGTATGTGTTGCCTTAATTTAAAAATAGGGAAGGTTATATAGCATGTATGACTAAGAAGATATAGTACTAAAGTGCAATCATTATAACCTAAGGGTAATGGCTGCCTAACAAAATATCATATGCCACCACTTTAAAATTCATGTCACAACCTTAAGCAAAATCTACCAAATTAATTACCATAATCATAAGTTTGAATGCACCTAATGGTCGGATTCATGCCCATAATCCTTATGATAGTACATTCGTTCTCCCTATTCTGACACTCCTCTGCACTTTCATAGCCACTCCATCTTTCCGCCAGCTAGCAAACCATACTAGCCCCATTTTCCTGTCAAGGTAGCCAATATTCGAGGCAAAGCATCCTTTGGAATGGGGATAATTGTTCGAACTAAGCTAGTAAGGAAGAAATTCCTGGAGGGGTACCCACAAACTAGGGAGCTGCTGCAAAGGAGACAATGGCTACAGTTCATTGAAAAATTTAACAGCTTCCACAAGGAAGTAACCAAGACATTTTCACGCTCATTCGATAGAATTAAAGCAAAAATTGGGGACATTAAGCTCACAGTAACATAATCTATGATCGCTGAGGCTACTAAGCTACCAAGAAATGGGGAAAAATGGTTTAAAAACAGAGGGATTGATAGCGAGGACAGGAAGGTCTTCCTCAAGAATTCGAACATGGACACTATGGTCTACAAGAAAGGTATTCCCAGCACTGCTCTTAAAAAAAAATGGAGAAACTTATTACTTGTGCTTTGGAAGTTTATCACTTGTGAGGGTAGGTTTGGGAAAATGTATTTTTATCATGTTAGGATGATGATGCACTTCCTTGAGGATCATCATATGAACCTCCCTTATTTCCTCCTAAATGGCCTCAAGAAAATGTCTACAAATGTTCAGAAGAAAATTCAATGCATAGAAAACACCATGTATCATCATGGCCTAGTAAAAATATTGGTCGAATTTCATCTCCAAAGTATAGGGGATAACTGGGAGAGTTTCCTAGTAAGGAACCATTTTGAAGGAAAATCCCCAGAAAAAGCAAGTAGTAGCAGGGCCCTAAGAGGGAGGAAGATAACTATAGAAATGATAAAGGAACAGGCACCTCAAACTCAGATAGAAGTAAGAGAAGAAGAGTTGTCTATAGTAAAAATTTTGCAGAGAACGAAGAGGGGAAACCCTAGAAGAAAGAAATCCAACTTAGGTAAAGAAGAATTCTCACAAATTAAGACCTCTCCTCTAGAAGAAAAATCAAAGAATAAAAGGAGGAAAGTGCAGAAAATACAAACCCCAGGGTTGAGGAGGAGCACGAGGTTGAGTACAATTCCACAAACAACTTCAAAAACTACAGAATACATTAATCTTAAGGAAAATGATCCAAATGAAAAGGAGCCAACTGAAGATGAGCCAATAGAGAATACTCCAACTAAATATGAGCCAATAGAGAATACTCCAACTGAAGATGAGCCAAAAAAGAATACTCCAACAGAGATTGAACCAATAGAGAATGAGCCAATAGCAGATGAGCCAATTTAAAACCTTGGAAATTCTCCAACAGGGTCACCAAGATCATCACCAAGAACCATAAGCCCAGTGCATAGTCTGGGTATTGACCCTGCTCAACAAGAAATTTATGACTATATAGAGCCATTGGAAAGGAAGGAGACAACAACAAAGGAAACAATTCAGAGCCCTAGAGAAGGGAGCAACCAGGTAAATGAACAATCAGCCTCAAACATCTAAAAGTAGGAGATCTTTGAACTAGAAAAACTTAATCGATATCTCAAAAATGAGAATCAAGCCTTGAAGACACAGAGTGAGATACAGATTGCAAAGAGTGAGAATCTGATCCTTCATCTAAGCTTCTGGTATAAGAAAAACAAGAAGTTGAAGAAAGAAAATAGAATTATGTAGAGAGAGATTATCAGTTCAAAGTACAAAATTCTCATGAGGAAGCCTAGAATGCTGATCTCTACCAAAAAGAAGAAAACAGTGAAACATGGAGATGATAAACAAGAGGCACCAGCGAGTGACAAGGAAGAAGTGTATGAGGACATACAACATCTCCAGTCCGGGGGAATGTAGAGTCCAAAGATTGTCCTACCATGACATCCTTTTTGCCTAATGATCCTCTCTTTTCCTATATATTTACCACCTAAATAAAACCATATATACCAGGTTCTGATCAAGGTATGCAATAATATGTCTTCTTGTTCATATTTAAATTTATACCCTATTGTTTTGTTAAAGTTGCAATTGGCTACCGAATCAATTTGTTTTCGCAGCTAATCTAGGTTTCTATAGTTTTCTGCATTGTTCGCAAGGTTCTAGAGTTCCAAGTCAGTAGTGAAGGGTGCAGATGGATAGAGGATGGTTCCCTCGTGGATCCCTTCCTATCCCCTCGAAATTGTTTGCTAAGAGAAGCACAGAGATCACGGTCAAACTCCAAGTCAACCACCGGATTAATGAAGAACAGAAACCGAGATCGATTGAAACCTTTTTTTTTTCTTTCGGAATAGAAAAATGATGGTTTAGCGATATAAGTTTAGATAGGATAGAGAAAGTAGGTTTGAATTATTCATACAGTTATTCCAAGAGACCTACTATAAAACTTATGGCCACACTTTGATTTGGGTGCATGCCGAATGATATACTTGTGAATAGTTTGTGAATTCCGTGTGAATAGAATTGGTTTTTGTGTACAAGCATTGTGTTGGGCATGGGATCCCCCACAGCAGGTTTTGGGGCTTAAAGCCCGAGTTTTTTTCAATGTAATGTAAAGACTCTGTGAAGTACGGATGCGAAGCACGAATTGTAAAATAATGTAAAGTTGTGTTGGCCTACCAATGGTCCGCAGACCATGGGATTGTATAAATAGAGCGAGGCTATAAGTGTACAGTTAGTTTTTGGGGAAGTAAGAAAGTAATAGATAGATGCAAAGGCATGGTTAGAGGATAGAAGTGGAACTGAAGTGTATAAGACGTAGTAGTAGGTAGAGGCTCTGCAGCTAAGTGCGCAGAGGCCTAGTAGAGTCCACAGCTAAGTGCGCAAACCCTCGTAGATGAGTGCGCAGGGAAGAGTTAGGCCTATATTGAACTGCATTTGAAAAGGATTACTAATAAATATAAGTTTGATTCGGCATATTGTGCATCTATTTCGTGGATTTCTATTTTGATGTTATGTGTTAATTGTATCTATTTATTTATATGCATGCACTTGGTAAACATTGATATAAATGCTTATGTATGAAAATCCTCTAATTAATTAGCGAAAAGAACCTAAGTAAGGAAGATTTTGGTAATTAACATTGGTCATGTTGCGGCTAGAGTTGCACAAAGGATGCAAAGGGCTCGTTGGTGCACGTAGCCCAGTAAGCGTAAAGGTTGAATCGCGTACCAATCACCACATATTAGACATCCCTAGGGTGCGGAAACTTGGTTCTAGCACCCTCCCATACTAATTCGGATGAGACCTCAGTCCACGCTATGCGGACTGTTGCCGAAAGGGCCAGTAGTACCAAGATTGTTTTGGCTAAATCACTTCCCAACCTGGGTCAGGCCCCACTAAGCCAACAAATGGTTTCGTTGCTGGGACTGGGATTTGCATAAGGGATGTTTGATGTTGTGCCACTGGAACCCAACAAAGAAGGAAATTGAAAAGTAGTTAGATAAGAGGATTCACGAGTTCATGGCACAGGAAAACAGTACTCTGCAAGTATTTGAGAAAAGGTGGTTGGATCACTACGTGTATGCAGAAATCCACGAGATTTTCTTTGCATCCTTTCCGTCTGAGCTGTATGAGTGGATCACAAGGTTAGCCGACAGCCAGGGGAGGTGTAAGCTTGACCAACCGATAGTGTGGAATCCGAAGCTAGTGCGCAGACTAGAAGCCTCAGAGGATAAGATAGCACAAGCTGTGGACTACTGGCTCGAATGAATAACAGGAGGATTTATCACTGAGTTCGCAGTAGACACAAACGTTAGTTACAGCAAGATAGAACGACGTTTTCTCAAGAGACCACGAGGTAAGTATATTAAATATTTGAATACCTGGATTAAGATGCTCTTATGTGAAAAGCAGGTTATGCGAATAAATTAATGTTAGGACTACGCGAATCTACAAAAACAAAAGCAGTGAAGAATTAGAAAACAATCCCTTAATTTCACCCTCATGGGAGAACAAGGAAAAGCTCACGAAAGTTTCTCTGAGAAGCGCGGTCAGTTTGATAAGGTAGTGATTCCGTGGCTACCTCCACCCACCCCGCCACCCACTTCACCTCCCTCACCTCCATCCCCGCCCACTCCACCTCCACCACCTCCACAGTTCGGTATGGCGAGCGCTATCAAACTAACAATATTCAGACAAGTAGGGAATGAGGATCCGGACCAATTCTGGTTCGTGGTATGAGCAGTATGGGAAGCACAAGGTGTCATAGACGACAATATTAAGAAGGCTACATTGGTGAGGACGCTGCAGGATCATGCATTAATGTGGTACATCAAGCACTCTAACGACCACCCAAATGTAGGGATAGCAGAGATCTAGAAGGCGTGGAATAGAGAATTTAGCAGGCCTAAATCATAGATGCATTCAATCAAATTTAAAGAGATCGCGATGCTTCCAGGCGAGACTCCCTGGGATCTAGACCAAAGGCTGAAGAGTACGACCCACGAAGCCAATATGACGCTAACAGATGAACAACATCGAGCATGGTTTATAGCATCTTTGACACCACACTTGAGAATAACACTGTCACAGCGGAAACTTTCTACCCAGGCCGAAGCATTGGAGATGGCGATGAGGTTGCATGAGACCCCAAAACAAGACCCTAGGTTGGGAGTTCAACAAATCCATGCACAGCTACAAAATCTATGCTTGGAAATGCAAAGTTTGAAGATGTTATATACCTAGGGGGGGTAATATAGGGTACTAAGGGAGGTACCCAAGGTAATAATGTAATAATGGGATGGGCCATAGTAATAAATAAGGTGGCTAACCCATGTCATGTAAGGGACCACAAGTAGTTAATAATAATGTAATGGGCCCATGGTATTAGTTGATGGTATGAGTAAACCATGGTAATGATGCATGGTATTGTATGTATGAGGCCTATATAGAGGCTAGAGACTCCACATGGAGGGATAGGAAGAGAAGTATTCTTGTATGAACAGGCATATGGCTTGTGGAGTATTCTCCTTCCTTAAGGAGTGAATGTATGGTGTTGCCCTACCTTAAGGGTTTGATAATAAAGAAGCATTTCTATCTATTTCTATCTTGTTATTCTTGGTTTATTTCTATTATCATAATATTTCTGGGTTAGATCTACAACAAGTGGTATCAGAGCTACAACAAGTGGTATCATAGCACTTTCTTGGGCACAAAAGTGGAGATTTTTTTTACTTTTTGCAGGATTTCAAGGGCGGCGAGTTTGCAGATCAGATCTATAAGTTTTGGTTCAAGATCTGCAAAATCTGATTACGGATATGTATTCTTTGTGAAAAAATAGCCGATTTCAAAAAAAAAATCGGTCAAATCGGAGTCCAGATGAAGGAGATATCGCTGATTTAAAAATCAGTAGGGTTGCAGATAATTTTTCAGGGCAGCGAGTTTGCGGCACAGATCTAGACGTCTTGGTGCAATATTTGCAAGATCTAATTGTAGATCTGTAATCTTTGTGAAAAAACACCCAATTTCAAAAAAAAAATTAGGCGAATCGGAGTCCGGATGAGGGAGATATCGCTGATTTAAAATTAGCATTTTTTTCAGAAATTTTGGGTGACGGCGGGAGAGTAGCAGTGCCGATCTGGAATTCTAGTGCCTGGATCAGGATTTCTATCACATGGGCAGATGCAGAATGGTTGTTAGATTTCCAAAAACAGGTTATAATAGAGATTCTGAGCAATATTGACAAAACTGTGGCATTCTCAAATTTTAGCCAAGTAAATGGATTTTTTCAAACCTTCATGGCTTCTAGCAAGGAAATTTTTACAGGAAAAGATGATGGTCTGACTATTGAAGAATTCATAAAGGAAATAAAGCGTATGTTTAAGATAGATTGGAGGGGTAAAATGTCGTTATTTGTAATAGATGAGGCTTCCACATGGTGGTGGAAATCACTTGACCACAAGCAGTTGACCAAACTTTCAGATGCATAATTTGGAAAAGTCCTTTTGGACAAATGGTCTAAGGCTAGAAAAAAGGAGAATGAAACACATAAGGGGCTATTTCCTACTGGTATATCCTTACTGCAGGTTCAGGGATTGATTCAGAAAGAGAAGATCATTGTTTCTATCAATCCTAATGGTAAACATAATTTCATCAATGTTAAATTGGCAAAAAAATTGCAAGTCCCAGCAAAACATATTGAAAATACACAGGTTGATGATAAGGATGTTCAAATTTATAAGAATTTGAAACTTTCTATGGAGAAGTATGTGTTTCATGGTGATTTTTATGCTTCAGATATGGATAACATAGATGTTGTTTTGGGATACCCTTGGATGGAATCGGTAGGTACTATCAATATTAATGTCCAGAAGAAATTCCTGAAGCTCTGGTATAAAAACAAGAAAATTACATTACATGATATTTCCACTAATAAACAGATAGAGTCCAAGGAGGCTGAAGCAGAAGATGTTCCAGGGTCTGAATTATCAGATGATGAGCAGTTGATGGTCGACAATCAGACACAAACAGAGGCTGAAGCAGAAAAGGTTACAGGTGCTGATACATCAGAGGACTTAGTGGTTGAAGTAATATTGGAAAAGAAGACACCACAACAGGCACCTCAACAGGGTGAATTAAAGAAGACGACACAGTGGGTTAAAACTTCAACATATCATCACCCACATCACCCTGCAAGACAACCATCAAGATGGCAACCAGTTAGTCACAA
>APFE031258530.1:1016-29629 GCA_000404065.3 Pinus taeda
AAATTTCAAAATTCAAAACAAGAGGACCATACATCATCACAGTTTCAGAAGACAGAATTAGAGACAGAAAGGTGTGACATAACTCAGTTAGCTGACATAACAAACGCAGGGGATACTGAAAGTGAAGAAATTCAGTATTCCATCTTGCATACGCTGATATAATGAAGATAAGTTGCGTATATACGCGAGTTACAGGCTGCAGAGTCGCGTATATGGAGATCAGAAGAAAGGGCAGTAAATCAAACCCAAGAAATGGTTCGGTCATGATAAGAAATGGTTGGCACAGGCTCAGGGGGAGCATATACTTCAAATAATGCATTGTTGGCATTATGGTTAGGAGTTGTTGATGAAGTCTATGAAGCTAAATGATACATCTTGCTGGAATGGTATTGCAGGTTTAGATGCTGATGCTTATGGTGCAGATCAGATATGATGAATGATAGTCATGGTCTTGAATGAATTGTTGGTCTTAGAACTTGCATCTACTCAGGGGGAGCATGAATGGACTAATACAACTTGGCATATACAAAGGGGAGCTCAATCAGAAACTTCAGCATGTACTTAGGGGGAGTATGGACAGTAGAAGGTATACCAAGGAAGAGAATATCTTGGTCCACCCTTTGCCCTTGATGTCAAAGGGGGAGAGTGACTTGGTGTGGTGGTTGCCATCAAGTCCAAAGGGGGAGATTGTTGGCATTATGATAAAGGTGTTTTCCTTGATGGAAACTCACTCAGAGGTATGATACAGGTGATGGCAACTTAATCAGATGGCAGATCTAGTGCAGTAGGACAAAAGAAAGGTATACGCGGGATACACTTGATGAAAGAGTGTATATACGCGGGATATATGAGAAAAAGGTGTGTATATGTATACATGCAGGTTCACAGAAGGAAAAGCACATACATGGTTTTGGTCTGTGGTATTTGGTCCATTGTATTTTGGTATTGGTCCATGGTATTTGGTTCAAAATGACGACCCTAGGTATTGGGTTCATGGTATTGTTTCTACATGGTTTTGGACCATGGTATTGAGAGAATCCTAACCTATATAAGGAGAAGATCATTAGGAAAAAGGGTATGCAAGGAATGGATGTCTGACGAAGTGGGAAGATCTAGTATTGCTGGTTATCGGTTTGTGCTGCTTGGTTCAGGTTGGAAATGACAGCGAAGGTATAAGTAATTATCTTTAGATCTGTACGCGGGTTGTCTCTGGTGAAAGCGCGTATACACGCAGTTTTGATATAGTCAAGTAGCGTATGCATTATGAGATTTGGGGTTTTAGGTTGCTGTTGATTGTAGTGGTTGTTGCAGAGTTCTGGGCTCTGGTTTGTGTTCTGTGTTTTGATGACAAGGTTTTTAGTGATTCAGTATTGGGTGATTTAGAGATTTATGATGCAAGTATAAGTTGATGATTGTATTGCAGTAGTGATTTTTTGTACTTATGGATCCAGTCTGAAAATTTATGAAACCTGGTCCCTGGAAGAAAGAGAAGGTTGTAGCCTTCTGTATGCCAGCACCTACGTACTAATATCTTGGCTAGTGCAAAATATAAAGGGGGTTGTAGCTCCCTTCCAGGAGAAGCTGGAAAACGAGAGAGGGTTGTAGCTCTCTGCAGGTTGCAGCCTGCGTACTGGTAGAGGACTACACCAGTACATTGTAAAAGAAGTTTCTTATTAAAGGAAGAAAGAGACAAATTGCGGCAGGTGGTTTTCACCCACATTGGGTTTCCACCTTATATCATGGTGTTCATGTATGCTTCTTATGTATGATGATCTGTACTGTTTTACTACACCTAATTACTATTAATAAGGTTAATAATGTTCTGATGCATTTACTAAAGATAAGCTAACTGAATCATAAGATTACTGCATGTATGTTGGTTGCATTTAACACAGTCGCGTATATACGCGGATATACTGAACTGAAGCCGCATATATAAATCTGAGTATGAAAAAGAAAAGTATCTGATTTGATAATACTGATTCACCCCCCCGCCCTCTCAGTATTATTTCCAACAATGAAATGCTTTTCTTTGCAGCTTCTATTGCAGACAAAACAAACCCCATCTAATTTAACAAATTTCTCTGCATACTTTTTGTAATAAATATGGCCACAAGTGCTGATTGCCATTAGTGTATGCCTGTTTGTTAGTGTATCTTTGCAACTAGGGCAAATATAACTGGCCCCCAAAACCTCAGATCCTTGGTAAAAATAACTGGAGAAAGAGACTTCAACTTCAGTTTCTCTTTACCCTCTAGGCAGATTGTATCAAGTGAAGGTGCCTCAACTTTTGCTTGAGCCTTGGGAGTTGCTGATGGCAGCCAAAATGCTTTCATTGTCCGAAGAGCCTTCGCTTCAAATGAAGTCACTTTAACACTATTGGCCCCATGAAAACTATTTTTGTCTCGAATGTGATTTTTGTCATTATATTGAGGTACATCACCATTGTTTTGCTGATCAAATGCATAAAGTTCCTATTGCCTCTTTAACAACAACTTCTCTTCTTCCTCCTCCTTCTCCTGTTTTTGATGTGCTTCATAGCTTGCAAGTTTCCTGTCAAATCACACACCGATAACACTAGCAACTTACAATACCCACTCATAAAAAATTTAAATTAAAAACCTAAATATATCAGATATTTTGTACTCTCAACATTGAAGTGCCAGCAACCTAAACTAGTCATTCTACTGATAATGACTAGGGATACAATCCCAGCAACGCTTGTTTCTACCATGTAGTATCCAAACTTCTAGCTTAAACTATATGCAACAAATAATATGACCCCATAGTCAAAATATGCCCAGTGGCATCCAAAGCTCAAAGCAAATTAATGTCAATTGTGATCAACCTCGGTACTATGATAACTGAGCCATACAAATGTCCAATTCCATTGAATCCAGATTAACAAGAGCCATCAAAGTAGACTAATGTCAATTGTAATCTAGCTTGGTACTATGATAACTAAGCCATACAAATGTCCAATTCAATTGAATCTAGATTAACAAGAGCCATCAAGGAATAAATGGAATAATATTATAATCCTGCTAGCCATCTGATGCAGATCTGAAATTCCCAACAAATCAAAAGGCAGTGCCATTCATACAAAATGTAACCATATTATTCCTTCAAAGAAAATAACATAGACCCGAGACAGACATAAGAGCTTTATTCTGGCAGGTGGAGGGAGATCATCTACCCAGGCAAAGAAGGTCTAGTAACTAGTCCAACAGGCTGCATTCTGGAAGCAAGTTGAAGCACTTGCAGTGATGATGACACGGTTAAAATCTGGTAGCCTTGACCCTCAATATAGCTGACCAAATAGTTTCAGGTTGTGCGTTGTGTTGATGCTGCAACATTGGTGGATAAATGTCAGATGGAAGTCCTAGGTGACTCTGATAAAACAGATGCCATCGGTCACAGCTTCACAGCTTAAAAACAGCCTGATTGTAATGCGGATCTTGTAAGGAGGTTAATTCCTATCAAGTCAAAAGGGTCTTTAATTACAAAAAGGAAGGTTTATCGCACCTCTTCATATGACTTTAGTTTTTACTTGTTCTGTATTGGTGTCGTATATTTTCCCTAACCAACCTATATATTCACTTGCCAGTAGTTGTGGAAAAGAAGAGACATTACTTATATTTAATTTACAGTGCATGTTTTTATGGGCAGCGCATCTAAAAATTATATGTTCTCTCCGATCTTTCTCGATCTTGCATAGTTCCCCAAGAAACCTAATAACAAGAATCCATTACCCAAAACAAAACATAAAAAATGGGACAGGAAATGCCCACAAACCCAATTGGAGGATTCCATGAAAAAACCTAATACAGGAACAATTCCCGACAGAGGACCAGTAACACCCAAAGAGAAAACCCTTATAGCATCCTATAAGACACTGGTTGCAGGAACCTATTTTCCAAATGAAGGGAAACAATACACAATACTCCAAAAAATTCAAAACTAAAAGTTGGGTTTATTAAGGATAACAAATCTTACCTCTTGATGTATTTCTTTTGTGCTAACAGGCATTCTAGAATGCATTCTTTGCAGAAGAGGTTGCCCTTCTGACAGCAGAGGGGATCTATCAATGGCTTCAGGCATAGAGAGCAGGCATCAAAGGGCTTAATGGAGTCCTTGTCGAGTCTTTCCTTTTGAGTACCATACCCAAGATTTCTCTTCTCGTCATATGTAAAGAACGCCAAGTCATTGTTGTTCTTTGAATGCCTCTGCAACATCTTCGCTAACTCGGGGATTTACGATTGTTGGCGACAGATACAGGACAGAAATGGTGCATGTCTCAATCAATCGTTAATAGAGTCGGAGGTGTCACCGAATTGTCCCTGGGTGGTGAGCTGCAGAGCGGAGGAATTGTAGAGCGGAGGAATTGCAGAGCGGGGGGCACTGAGTCGAGGAAGAAGGTGAGGGACAAGCCCGCGGGATCACAATTCCTCATTTTGAATTGGAAATGGCAATAACTCTCCATGGCTGCAATTCCAGCTCGGATCCGATCTGTCAGGGGATGTCAGGATTTCCAGCTCCGATCGGATTTTCTGTCAGGGAATGTCAGGATTGCCAGGGGAGGGTAGCGGAGAAGGAGGGTGGCGGAGCTAGGGGAGGGTGGCGGAGGGCGGAGGGATTACCGGCGGCCAGAGTCGAACGATTTTCCGAGCAGTGACGGAAACCGGGCCATTCCTCCGCTTAGGTAGACTACTCCTTTCTCCATTGGTAAGGTAGTTGGCCTTTTTAAGCTACTTCTCTTCTACAAAACTACAGGAATAAGTAGAATTTAAAGGGTAGAATCTTCCTTCTCTACAAATAGTTATTTACAGACAGTTTGTAAAGTAAGATTACATTTAAGACTTTTTCTTACAAAACAGTTAAAATAAATGAAATTTGTTTTTCATTATTTTCCTTTCTTTTCACAAGTAAAATCTTATTCTAGGTTACTCTCAATATCCTTGACCAAAATGGCCTTTGAGGTAATCTACATGATCCAATCTTGATCTTGGAACTATACAACAGGAAAAAAGTATTGTCGTTTACCCATGAATGGTACTCATTTATCAAAGGCCTCAAAACAAAATTGAAAGATCAGACATTTAAACACATATACAGAGAACATAAAATTGATTTGATACAAGAACGACTATGGCAAGGTAAGAAAGGTCTAGGTCTAAGTGCAGTATTAATGCTATTTTGAGGAAACAGATTTCTTCTTAAAAAATATAAAAGAGTAAAAATAAGTAAATGAAAATAATCCTAATGCGTTGCCCTCTTCATGAAATTTTATCACCAAAATTTGCCATTGAAGAGCTGCTACTGTCAACGTGCAGATAGATAAAAGTGTCTGAGGAAAAAGAAGGGGGTGTAAAGGGAATTTAGGACAGAATTAACAAATATTTTGAAGGAATGAATAAAAATCTAGAACGAAGACATTGTTTATTTGTTTTATATGACTGTGTTAGATCTAAGTCATACTTCCATCCAGTCATTGCCCACGTCTATTGGGAACTTAAAACATTTGAAGTTCCTAAATTTATCCAAAACAAACATCAAAAAGCTGCCCAACCGGTTGAGTGGTCTTAAGCGTCTCCAATTTTTTGATGTTAGCTGGTGTCAACAGTTGTCTAGCATCAATTTGGGGGTTGAAGCCCATAGATATATAGTGTATCTCAATGTGAAGGGCTGCATAAAGATCAGACATTTAAACACATATACAGAGACCATAAATTGATTTCATACAAGAACGACTATGGCAGGGTAAGCAACATTACATGCATACTTAATTATGAGACAGATAAACCCGAAGGCCAATACCACTACATTACAGTTCTAACTTGATAGTGCCATAATACTTCAAGTCTACTTCTTTGCTGCATTATTCCTATTACCAAAATTAGCAACAACTTTGGCTGCCCTGTCAAGAACCCCAGCAACCATCAGTGTTCCTGTTGCAAAATAACTGTTGTTGATAGGAATTGTTCCTACATTGCAAGTTGCATGCCCAGCTGTAATCAAAGCTACTTTTGATATCTCTCCAAAGAATTTGCCAAAATCTTCCACCTTTGCTCAAGTAGTGTCCATCACTTGATACTTCTCGTCTAACTCTTTGGCTTTGCTTAAAGTATCTTTTCCTAGGGTAGAACCTTTTGAAAGCATTGTTGTAACCACTTTTATTGCCCGGTCAGCAAAATGGAAGAAAAAAACTCAGTTGCTTATCAAGGACTTCAAACTTTACAATAACAACAATGTTAATATTGTTAGAATATCATAGGCTAATTGAGAAAATCATTTTTTAGTCTAGGAAGTATGACTTTTTAAATTTTGATGTAATATCTAATTTTATTTTTCTCCATTGGTAAGGTAGCACTCAATGCATATATTGAATCTTCAGAAGAAGATAAAAGAAGAAAATCTTGTGCTCTTCTATCTCAATTTCAGAATGCCATGTCAATCTGAATGTGACTATATTCAGAATGCCATATCAATCTGAATTTTTTCACGGAAACCGCTTTATTCACCTTCAAGCATTGTCTATCAAACCGACTTGGTCAGATTCTCGCCAACGATTTCCCAGAAGGAATGCTGCACCGTATTGAAAACGAGGGCACCGAACGATATCCCTATCAGAATGAAGCAGTATTTCTTTATTTCATTTTTTATGTATAATAGATCAGTGTTGTAATAGATGCTCAGCACGACACTCAGGATGTAAGTGAAGAGTGCGCTTATGGAACCGTATACCATGGACCCTACGGATCCTAGTAGGGCATAGGCCCATTCTGGGGCATTCATCTTGACTAGTCTCGAGAATGTCCCTGCCTGCTCTATGAAGGGTACTTTCTCTGTTTTGTGTGCTGAGTTGACATCAACAAATGTGCTGAAATTGGAAGTTGAGAAGTATGAAAGCCTTCTAGAATAGGGAGATTGGCCATAAGAAGAATTTCTTCCAATTATGGGCAAGCTCACAAAATTCCTTGCGCTAGAGGGCCTGGAAATGGGCAAACAAAAAAAAAATCAAAACGAGAATACAAATCTATGTTCATTCTATTTCCCCTTTCTTCCTGGGATCATTCAAACTGATAAATACTGAGAATTTATGGAAGCTACAAAACAAGTTTCCTTTCTATCTTAGTGATGAATGAGTGGGTCATTCAGAATGTGACAAAATGTAAAAGTCCATAAACTTCTATAGAGTAACATCTAAAGTACCAATAAACACTAGAAGGGTTAATGGGAGGAGCAAAACAACTACAATTTAGGAAAAAAGATTTATCTCTGGACCGAAAAAAACCATTATAATTTGAGGAAAAAAAATGAAGGATTGTATGAGAAGGCATCCAAACAGTTTGGTGGAAAATATTTCACTGTAATAAAACCAGAAAAACTTGGCAGCTGCTAAATAATTTTCCAAAGAAAACCCTGAGGATCTATAGACAAACAAAACAATTATAATTTCACAAACTGCTAATCTAAGGACGAACAAAACAAGTATAATTTTATGAAGAAGACACTGAGGATAAGAATTATAATTACTGTTTTACAGAGAAGGCCCCAAGGATTTAAGGGACTACAAAAAAAATTACAATTTTATAGAGAAGGTGAGAGGATTTATGGGAGAAACAAAACAATTCCAATTCTATGGACTTTCAGTGAGAAAACTATTGCATAGGTTAACCACAATGTGCCATTATTGAATTAACATAGTGGGATAAAACCTTTACCTAGCACTATTCTTTCTTGCATTGTTACCAAGCTCATGGGCAGTTTCTTTGAGTCTGATCAATGTTGAATAAGCCTCGTCATCCCCTTTGGAGATAAGGTCATCGTGAGTCCCCATCTCCAAAATGCTCCCCTGCTGAACAACTGCCACTAGATTAGCCTTCCTAATGGTTGAGAGATGATGTGCCACAACTACTGTTGTTATTCCTATCATGAACCTATCAAGGGCTTCCTGAACAAGTTTTTCTGATTCAAAGTCCAGAGGACTGGTTGCTTCATCCAAAAGTAGTATGGTCGGGTTCTTCAACATCACTCTGGCTATTGCAATGCGTTGCTTTTGTCTGCCTGATAGTTGACCACCTCTTTCACCAACCTGGAGTTGTAGACCCAACTTAGTACAAATCATAACCATGGCTACTATTAACTCTGACATATAGAAAAGGAACAGTGAGATGGAAGAAAAGTGCTATAAACCATAGATATATAGTTCAACTCCTGGGGATTTGGGTTAGAAAGGGAAGGGAAGGAGACTTGATAGTGAGATAAGGTATTCCAGAATGACAAGGTAAACATATCAGATTGTTGTTATTCACACACAAGTCATAAAGAGCGACTGGAAGACTGAGCAAGGAAACAAACATAATCACCAAACAACTAATCAACCATCTCTGCAACAAACAATCAACTGACAACTAATCAATCATCTCTGCAACAAAGAATTTTAAGTTATTACGGCTAGTAGCACATACCTGAGTGTCATATCCTTCAGGGAGATTTGTGATAAAAAGTTGTGCATTTGCAACTTTGGCTGCTTCCTCCATTTTCACCTGGGTTGCATTTTCTCTTCCCAATGGCATGTTTTCCTTAATGCTTGTTGCAAACAATGCTAGTTCCTGACTCACAAGCCCTATCTGTTGTCTAAGCCATTTCAACTGTAGAGTTTTGATGTTAAACCCATCAAGTAGCACTTGACCTTCATTCACAGAAATTAAAAACAATACTTTTGAGAAGCAATTCACTAAACTAAAAACCGGAGTTCAGGGTATGAAAATGCCATGTAAAATCATGTATTGGATACCTTCAATGGGGTCATAGAAGCACTCGACCAAAGCAACTACAGTACTCTTTCCCGACCCACTTCAACCAACCATAGCTACAGTTTTTCCTGCAGGAATGTTCAATGAGAAACGGCTGAGAACGGGTATCTCTGGTCTAGAGGGATATGCAAAACTCACCTGTGTCGCTTCAGACCTCAGGGCGAGCGACTCTTCATTGATCAGAATGTTCTTCACTGATGATCTAATGGCTAGAAATTATTTAATCGTCTAACAATCCATTTAACGGCCCACATCCAGACACTGTTGCATGCAGGGGAGTTAATTTTAGAGGGAACGCCTTATGGCATAAAGATGGCAAATTCGAGCTCCAAAAGAGAATAGCGACATATTATTCAATGTTATTTTATTAAGATGGACCATTTTTCACTTTATTTCATGATGTTGATGGTTGCAATAGGCAGTGATGAAAGCAACATGTATCTGCACCCTTCTAATTTTATTCTATGACCATCCTTATAAGCTGTTTGGACATTAAATTCTCAGCACCCCATGGAGATGGAGATATTATTAGTCTACTGCTTTCGCTTTCTGTTTGTATATCTATCAAAGACTAGAGGGAGGGTTTGCGATCACATGCATGAAGAGAGCATCGAATAAATCGCATGCCCTCAGAAATGAGGAACTTCGAGGTTTGGCCAGCAACTCCTGTTCGAGCAAGTCTTGCCCTTGCAGGAGCCTGCAATGGCAGTGACGTCAATTCCAGTAAATCCAACTCCGTAAATGATAGCGTAATCTTCGACTACAATGCCTACTCGGAACAACACCTTGCATTTTCAGGTTTGGCAACTCTACTCAACCGACCAAAAATTACTTTGTAGCTTTACATTACTGTCCAAAATTAATACATAACCATCATTGTAATAAGTTTCTATCCCTATGTTACCTATTCTTCCATTTCAATATTTTCTAGTTGCCTCTTAATCTTAATCATAACCATGTTAGACATAAGCTAGTATAAATGTGCATTAAAACTCGTAGATGTGGAAGGCTCCCTATCAAGATAACCAATACTATCAAGTTTCTAAATCACTGATAAGAGAAACAATGAAAAATAAAATTGTAATTAAACTTTATTAAACTAAAAACAAGGTATTTTAAACATTTTATAATATTGTATATATATATCTATATATTCTTAGAGACTAGTGGTGCTAGATAATATTAATAGTATTTTTACAGGCTTACATATTGTATGCATGAAAGTTTTCTCTTTTGAAAATTGGTCATATTATTTTTTAGTTGGCTCAATCAATTAATTCATACTAAAATTATTCATACTTTGTTGTTTAAATAATTTTCTTGGTTTATTGCTCTTATTATATCCCTTGAACTCAGAAATTTCTTTCCATTGCATTGGTTAGTTAAATTTTTTTTGTTTGTCCTAGTATTTCCCATACTGCAAACACTAAGACAAGCCCAAGTCATTCTTTGGCAGAATTATTACCCTTATGTCACTCTTTTAATGTAACATAAGGGTTATGAGTTTCAAATTAAAATATGGAGTTAAGTCATACTTTTGATTATTTATTGATCTTAGATGCATATGTCATATTTTTTCTTTTTTATTTTCTTTATAGTTTAGTCTTAAATTTTTTGTTTGATTTTTTTTAGTCAAGTTATTTGGGTTCTTGAATCTAGTTTCACCTCTACTTTTGTGAGTCACTTATGTCCTTGAGAGTAAAATCAATCTTGTTCACTATTATAAAAGCCTACAACATATGGGGAAAAGCTAACAACATCTTATTCTAATCTTGTTATTGTAGATTTTGCATACATTTCTATTATCTTACAAAATATAACACACAAAAAAATTTAGGAAATATAAAAATAAACATTAATTATTGAAGGACATCCTCAAGATATTTATTTTATAAAAAACCTTATTTTTATGGTAGGAGCATGGTAAGGGAAGTAGAAGAGATTAAGTGGCTTGAAGCACTAGGTATTACTTCAATTGATCACCTCACTTGGTGATTATCTTCTTTGGATGGTGTTGCACTAATATCATTTTGGACATTAGCCTATTTGAAGAGATTAATAGACCAAAGATACAATTGCATTATATGTTAAAAGATAGTTTCTAACATTAATATCCATACTTTGTGATATTCAAATTATAATGGTTCTAAATCTAATTATATCTACTATTAAATAATAATAATAATAATATAATAAAGGGAAGAGAAATTTTTTTAAATAATAACAATAATTAATAAATAAATAAAAGAATAAAAAATAAAGTAAATATAATAATAGGTAAAAAAAAAGCATTTAAAAAAAAAGTAAAATAAGGTAAATTGTCCAAGAAAAACACTAAATTAAGAAAAAATAAAATTTGCATGATGACATATGGATGTGCTCATGAATATCTTCCTTACATTTTTGGAACAATTTGAATTATTTGATTGATGAGGAGGAGGATGTGAGACATTCATTTTCTTGGGAGAATTCAAGGAAAGTAGTTGATTGAGGGTTCAAGGGTGGTCAATTGTAAAAAAATGACAATGGAGCTAAGCCTATTGTTAAGTGGAGATTCGTTCCCAATATGTGAGGGTAGTCAATTGTAAAACTATGACAATGGAGCTAAGCATATTGCTAGGTGGAGATTAGTTCCCAATATGTTAGTTGTACCGTTTTCATAAATGGACTATTTTTTGGACATTTCCTGAAGAAAAAAAATATTTGCTAATTTTTTTACATATTTATGATTAAATAGATTATATTTGCCAAAAATTTACCAATTTTAATAGTAAATTACATGTTTTTTTATTGAATATTAGCCTACATTCTATACATCAGAATTTTCTTTAAACCAGAATAGTCACCTACAATACTATATGTATGAAAATATTTAAATCCTTAAAAAATAGAGTGGTTTCGATCACCCCATAGTGATTTCGATCACCCCTACAATATGATACATAGAAAAACATTTAAATCCTTAAAAAATATGTTTTTGATCACCCAATACAACAATAAATTATATAATTATCTATCAGATCTTTCTCATCTTTATCATCTAGTTTTTGAAGTTTCTATACATATGTGTGCCTAATTGTATTTTAAATTCAAGCTTTTACATATTATAGTAGTATAATTACAACCATTGAACCCATAAATATTTATACGATCATGTAGATTTCTGAATTTATTAAAAATCTATTATGATTACTAAACTTTGATTGTGTGGAATAATAATAGAAACTATGAAATATTAAAATTAAAAAAATAATAAAAATAATAAACATTGTTTACTATATATTAAAAATGTAAATCTTGTCTATATTGTAATCTTAAATAATTACATATAAATCTTATTCACATTTTAAACTTAAATAATATTATTTAAGAAAGGAAAATCATTTATAATACAGAATAATGTGATGGAGAAGAAATATATAAAATAGAATTGTATATGGTAATATAGATTTTTAAAATGAGTAATTTTATATTATAAAATAGTATCAATACAGATCTATTTAAATTTAATCACTCATGTTAGATTAATTACAAACCAATTCCAAAAATCTTAAATAATTAAATCTCTAACCTCACAATAACAATAACAATAATAAAAATAATAAATAAAAATAATAATAAATATAATATATTAATATATAATATATATATACTATATATAAATATAAATATTACTATACCCCCATTCTCAAATTAATGGAAAAGGGCATATCCCCTTAATCAAAATGGGTTCCATCAATGGTTCGATTTATGACCTACCAGAATCCCTGGCATTTTTTTCCTTTTCGGTGCTATTTTAACACGTGGGAAGTTCCGAGAGCTTCTTACTCAAAATAATATTGGTGTGAGTATGTTTATAGAATCATATTTATCCTAAAATTATTATCAAAACTCATTTGAAATTTAAAAATTCATGCTATTATAGGAACTAGAAAATGTTTCTAATCGTTTTGGATGTGTATGTTTGCTAAGAAAGATTAGAAGTGCAAGATTTGTCTTTAAGCAACCCATATAGAAATTCTCTCTTAATAATAATAATAATATGTATATATTATATATAATAAACCATTATTAATGTAAATAAATAGGAATTACATACTCATGAGAACACATATTTTATGTGTATTCACATCAATTTGTTTCCAATTATTGCATGTTTTTTGTGACTTAATGTGATATTGATTTTTTTTTATGTTAATGTTAATGGTTAGAACATACAAATGTATTCTGGAAAAAAAATAGATCATTTATTAAATTATTTACATAATTTTAACCTAAGTTACTCAGTTTTTTAAATATTTAAAGGCTTTTAAAAAATAATATAATATATAAAATTATATATATAATATATATTTTATATCTTTTACTTTAAACTTAAATAAAATCCATCCATCTACTTTGTATGATTGGCTATGATATTTATTTAATCTTAAATCTTGTAATTGCACTTACAATCTTTTAGTATAATCCAGAGTATGTAATAATTAAATATATACTATTTCATATTTTTTATTTTTTATTTGTGACGCTCAATAAATATAACAAAAAATTTATATACAATTACTAACTAATGTTCACATTGGTTTTACTTTAATGTGTCTTAATTGGACACCATGTATGAGCAAATCTATATTATAATATGTAATTTATTTTTATTTTTTCAAATTAAATTGTTTAGTATTTCACTAATTTTCTTTGACATTTAATTTAATGTAGTATAAGATGATCTTGAAAACAATGTAGATTTGGGAATGCTGATTTGGGAATGCACTTTTAATCTTGTATTTGAGTTTCAAAGTTGTCATACAAGTTTGAACATGATTAAATTTCTAAATAATCATTAATTCATGGGTTATGACCTAAATACTCTACATAATATTAATTTTTTGTATCTTGTACATTGAAATCATCATTAAAAAATAATAGAGTATATGATTATTAAATTTATAGCTTGCAAGTTGGTATCATAGCTATTTATATTCATGTTCCCTCATTATATTGATCTCATGTGCACTAGCAATGCTTTCCAACCCTTGATCCACTGCATCATTTTGCATCATCTCCTACATCATCAAAACTCTCATTCTCCATGAACTCATCTTTGCCACTCCATGAACACTTCCACAATTTAGACCACATCCTTATTGTTGATATGTGCTCGATTCATTTATTTGAATTATAGTTCTTTGTTTTCATTCACTAAATCCTCATTTATATTCCATCTTCTATATTTTTATTATAGATTCAACAACTCATGTGATATGCTAAAACACACGAAAATAATCTAGTCTACTCTTTAGCGAAAAATAAAATTGATCGATGAAAAAAATAAGCAGAAAAGGAACAATATCAATCGCACACAACACAATATTTCTCTAGAGAAAGAAACTGCTAACAACCCCGACTATCTATATTTCATTAACCAGAAGATCTGAGAATAAAATACAATGCTTTTTCAAACTGAACAATTCCTGAACAAGTACAATCTATCTCTCTGCTTCACAAACTAGCTCAAGCCAACACTTAGCCAATTCTGCTATCTACCAAGCCCTTACATCCTTGCGCAATTCCTCAGAGAATTATCCCATATTTCATTGGGAAACCCACTCTCCATAACTTCACAATCCATACATAGACCTTCTACTTATTGCATGCACCATCTTTACAACTTAGAAAATTATACAACTGATAGTACATTGTCCCTAAACTCTAATCTCAACTATGTGTTCCTCTTAACTGACATGCATCAGTTATTTATGAGTGAATCTTCAGTTAACTCGTGCGATACTGAGGATGCACTTGTGCACTTCCCCACTATTAGACTCCTAAAAATTCCTCCAATAGTTAGAACTAGTTTAACTGACTATAACTCAATTAGACTAAGTTAATTAATTACAACTCAAAAGAACTCAACCTGGGCCCCTAAAATTTAGGGATCACTCTACATGAATCTAAATAGACTTCTAAGTCAAATTTTCTAATTCAATTAAGTCAATTTATCTTAATTAACTGCAACAAGTTATTATGAGAATAAAATTACAACTTAATTCAAGGACAAATTAAATTGGAATTTCTAGATTCTATTTTTAACAATTCTTGTTGCAAAATTCAACACTGCCTCTCAACAAGAAAGGAATTCAACTCTACCCCGATCCGGTATCTTTGGATTTTTTTTCATGAAACACTTCTCTTTAGTCTTGTTGTTCCTACAACTTATGAAATTGAAAAATAATCCTATCTGAATCAGTATGATGCATCTGTAACCAGATCCTATGACTGCTACTAACTCCTACATTGTCCACGGAAAACTCCATGCTTCTGTTGCCTGTACACCATGCCATCTGCACTGCTGCCAACTATGTTCTGTTCTCCCCGGTATCTTACTTCTGCTAATCTCTCCCTCTCTCACTATGACATCTGACTACATCAACTGCCACTGATCCATCTAGTTACTGAGTACTGTGGGCTCCCGTAGCAAGGTAATGATCCATGAGACAAAACATATCAGTGGACCCTGCCCAAATTTCTACACTCTTGGAACTATTACTTCACATTACCCGACATCCCACCCAGAGGTATGGCTACATGTGCTCCCTCTGCTCACTTGGCTAGAAATTTCCCCCTACTAAAGGTATCTGCTTGAGTGGATGTCTCCACTCGGTCTCCTCTTTGATTCTCTAATTGTGGCTGCTCCATAACTTTTTGAGGTTGCCACTGAGGTTTCTTTTGGCGCTACATGTTGAGAGGTAATGCAATCTACCTCTCAACCATGAAGTATTTAACCTTTGCCTTTCTCCTCAAGGATTTTCATGTATCTTGTACCTCAAGTGCATACAAGTTCTTGATTCACACATCTATTTATTTCATCTATCCCATGGTGATGTGTCTAAGGAAAACCTTTCCCATACTAAAAATCACATCATAGCCATTTTCTTCCAATACCATGATCGAAACAAGATTCTTCATTAATCCTGGAACATACATTAGATCTATGATTCTGAGAGGGTAGCCAAGCTCCCTCTTAATGGTAACTGTACCAATATCGATCACACTATACCTCCCATCATCTCCAAACTCAATGTTCTACTTGAGGTCTTTCTCTTCAAAGTCATTGAAGAGATCTCTATTCCCCATCATATGGAATGAGGCACCGCTATCGAGATACCACATGCTTCCTATTACATTACTGACCATGCATGTAATGAGAGTGTAATCAAGTTTGAATTGTGCAGCTAGAGCTTCACATGCTCCTACAACTACAGTCTCCTTCTTGATTTCTTTATTTTGTGGGAAATTTGAGGCAAAGTGCCCATACTTGTGACAGTGAAAACACTTGACTTTTGACAAGTCCTTATTCTTATCACCCTCGTCACCTTGGGACTTATTTCCCTTGGCTTTATTTTCTTTCCTGACTAATGTAAAGTCCTCTTCCACTTATTTGGAAGAGTTACCATCTCTGGTGTTCCACCGAACCTCTTCATCTACCAAACTAGACCACAACCACTCCCAATCTGGTAGCTTCTCCCTCCCATTAACAAAGTCCTGGTAACTGTGCCAGCTCTTGGGAAGTCCAAGAATAGCTAGGCTCACCATATCGTCCTTGGAAACAATAATCCTGACACTTCCAAGCTCATCCAAACAATGGGTGAACTTGGTTAAGTACTTCAGAATTGAGTCACCCTACCCCATCACGATCTTTCTGAGTTTTTCCTTCAATGCTAACTTCCTATGCTCACTACTATTTTGAAACAGGTTCGTCAATGCCTTCCCCATTGTGTATGGAGTGTCCTTACCATGGATACTAGAGAGGATGTGGTCTTGAACTCCTTCCAGTATAATCCTTCTTGCTTTGGCTACATGCTTTTTCAATTCATCCATATCTTTATCATCCAATGTTCTAGGCTTACGAATGTCATGATTTATGAATTCCTTGAGGCCATTGTCTTCTAGAACTACCTCCATCATATCCTTCTAAGCTATGTAATTTGAAGTTCCCTCCAAGGAATACTCTAGTCTCGGGCTGTAGAATGACATATTATTAACTCTAAAGTATGAACTTGCAAATTTGATTTCACCTGCGCAACAAACTCGAATTATCCTTCAGCTTTGATACCATGTAGATTTTTACTGTAGTTTCAACAAATTATGTGATATGATAAAACACAAGACAAGAATCTACTCTACTCTTCAGCGAAAACCAAAATTGATTGATGAAAATAATAAGCGGAAAAGGAAGAATATAAATTGCACATAACAAAATATTTATACGAGGAAAGTAACTTCTCAAAACCCCGACTATATACATTGCATTAACCAGAAGATTTGAGAAGAAAATACAATTCTTGTTCAACCTGAACAATTCCTACATAGGTATAATCTATCTCTCTACTTCACAAACCATCTCAAGCAAACACTTAGCCAGTTTTTCCTCCTACCAAGCCCCTACTTCCTTGCACAATTCCTGAGAGAATTATCCCATATTTAATTGGAAAATACACTCTCAATAACTGCGTAGTCCATCCATAAGCCTTGTAATGATTGCGTGCACCATATGTACAACGCAGAAAATTATACAATTGATAGTACATTTTCTATGAACTCTAATATCAACTAGGTCTTCCTCTAAACTGAAATGCATCAGTTGTTTATGAGTGAATCTTTAGTTAACTGGTGTGGTACTAAGGATGCACTGGTGCATTTCCCCATTACTAGACTTCTACTAGTTCCTCCAATAGTTAGAACTAGTTTAATTGACTATAACTGAGTTAGCTTGAGTTAATTAATTACAACTCAAAAGAGCTCAACCTAGGCCCCTAAAATTTAGGGATCACTCTACATGAATTTAGATAGAATTCCAAATCAAATTTCCTAAGTCAATTAAGTCAAGTTAATTTAATTAACTACTACAAGCTTAATAGACTTACAATTTAATTCTCAATTTAATTCAAGGACAAATTAAATTGGAATTTCTAGATGTTATTTTTAACATTTCTTGTTACGAATTTCAACACATCTACTATCCCTTCTTATATCCATTCACATCCTCACTCAATTTCCCTCTTCCTTTGACTCTTCATCCCCTCATTCCCATTTTTTTGCAATCCTTTATTTCACATAGCCCATTCCATATCCCCTTGCAATTTTCCTTTTACCACACCCCTTGTATCCACACCTTCACATCAAGTTTCCGGCAATGCAAACCCTCTATTCTCTGTTTCAAATGCTCTTGCATCAGCTTTGGTTACCTTTCCTTCTAATCATTATTTATCTCACAATCACCCACACACCTAGTTCCCCTATGATTCCTTTTACATTCAGGCAAACACATATTTCAAAAATATTAATTTGAATTTTCTAGCAATCTAACTATTATATCAACACCACCTAAAAGGGGTTTCAATAGTGAACCAAAATTTGAGTATGTTATCTCTTACACTCATTTTTCGTATACGTTTTTCTCCTTAATTTCATTATAGTTTAGTTGTAGATTTGATATTTTATTTTTGAGTGTTCAACTAATTTGAGTTCTTGAATCTAGTTTCACCTTCAATTATGTGAGTCACTTATGCTCTCTAGAATCCAATCAATCTTGTTCAATATTATAAAAGTTCTAAAACATATGCAGAAGCTAAAAACATCTTATTATGCTTTTTACTTGTCCTGTAAGTTTAGCGTTTGGGCCTTATAGTTGTTATTGTAGTGTTTATATACATTTTGATTCTCCTACATAATACAACACAAAAATACTGTCCAACAAATGTAAAAGTATACATTAATTACAAAACTATGACCTCCATATCTTTGTTTTATGCAAAACCTTATTCTTATTCTAGGGACATTATAAGAGAAGTAGAAGAGATTAAGTGGTATTAAGCACTAGGTACTACTTCCATTGATCATCTTTATTGGCTCATTACCTTGTTTGGGTAGTGTTTCGCTAATATCAATTTGGGTATCAACTCATTTGGAGAGATTGAGAGACAAAAGAGAGAATTGCAACATATCTTAATTATTTATTAATGTTGTGATAATTTCTAATGTATCCATTGTTTGCATTCTTGAAATTATAATGGTTTTAAATGTAATGCACCCATATTATTAAATCAATAATAATAGTAATAACAATAAAAGCGTAGAGAAAGAATAATGTGAAAATAATAATTAATAATAAAAAAATAATAATAAGTAATAAAGGAAATATAAATAAATAGATAAAAGAATCTTCAACAGTAAAAGACTAAAATAAGTAAGAGCAAATTAGTTAAACACCAAGTTACCAAAATCATTAAAAAAAAATAGAAATTGCATGATGGCACATAACTAAGATAAACAAAACTTAAGACAAAAACTATAAATTGCATTATGACCCATGCAGAATGTGCATGAATATTGTCCTTCCATTTTTGGAAGAAGTTTTTTTATTTAATGAATTAATTTACCTTGGACAACTGTAAGAAAGAAAGAATTCACTACTTGTAGTAGTTGATTTAGGGCTCGAGGGTGACTATATATAGAAATACAACAATGTAGTTGAACCTATGGTTGAGTGGAGAGTCATTCCCAACATGTTGTTTGTGAGTCTCAGACTCGTGAACATTAATTCAATCTCTACAAAGCTGCAAGTGAATCAAGTTTTTAAAATCATACAAGTATGTTCTCATCACCCATTACATCGATAGATTATGTAATGATCACTGAAATTTTCCTTATGTTTATCAACTAATTGTTGGAATTCCTATATATAATTTGTGCCTAATTATGTTTTATTTCTAGGAAATCATATATGGTATTGGAGTCTAGTTGCAACCATTGGAACTTTCCTAGTTGTAACCTTTGTAATTTATGAATCCTTATGCAGTGAAATAGATGGTTGAGTTTGCTTCTTTCTTCTTCTTCTTCTTCTTCTTCTTCTTCTTCTTCTTCTTCTTTTTTAATATGGTTCATTGCACTAGAGATGGGTAGTATCTACTTCCACAGAAAAACCACCCATTTCTAAGTGATCTAGTCATCTTTCATGTAGAAATTACTCCTAAGGAGTGACCATGTCAATCTTAGTGGGACTAAAACCCAAGTGGAGAGGATAAGAACAACTCCTCCCTACCACCCAAGCTACACCCACTTGACACTTACAAGCTTGGGTTTATTAAAAATATGTTATGATTATTAAACTTGATTGGATAACAAAATAATATAAAAGATGCAATATATTGAATTACAATAAAAATAATATAGAATAATAACAATTTTTTAAGTATGTTAAAAATATTTAATCCCATCTATATTGTAATCTTAAATAATAACATCATTATTTATTGTTATGAAGCCAGCTCACAAAAAGATAGAAAAGAGAGATAAACACCTTAGAATTCAGCCTCTTCGAGAGGGAAACCTCCTTTGCATTACACAAATGAACAATTCTTGGATGATACAAATGACAAGACCTCCTTTCTATATATAAAATTCTAAGGGGTCATAATATAATCAGATCTGACATAGCAATAATAATGTAAGGGCAAAAATAATAACAATAATGGGCTTCTATGGGGCACAGTAATAACAATATGGGGACTACATGGGCACAACAATATAAATAAGGGGGTTGTACTAATAACAATAAGGGGTTACACTAGTAGTATAGGGACCTAACATGCCCTTCTCCTTCAAAAAGTGTTGTCCTCAACGCTTGAGTAGTTCTTGATGCTTCTGTATAAAATTCTTATCCTCCCATGTGGAATCTTCAGTGGTAAAGCTCTTCCACTTGAGGAGATACTCTAAAATTGATCGATTTTGTAGCTTTCAGTTTCTTGTTTCTGTGACTGCTCCAGGATCCAAAATGATTTTTCCTTCCTCGTCAAGTTTTGGCAATATTGTTTGAATTGGGATCTTCTCCAATTTTTGAATGAGTGGCCACACTTCTTCGTCCTTATTCCATTCATACCATTCTTCATATATCCAACCTGGTTGGATAATAGAAATAACACAAAACAATGCTTCCACATCCTCATTCTTTCTTGAGAGTGCATCTGTAACAACATTTTTCTTCCCTTTTTTGTAGATGATTTCAATGTCATAACCCAACATATTTTTGACCCATTTTTTTTTCTTCTAAAGATAATCTTTGTTCTAAAAAGTATTTAAGACTATCATGATCCATTTTTACCTTGAAGTGTCTTCCCATTAAGTAAGGTCGTCATTTCTTAAGTGCATGTAGTATTGTGAACATTTCCTTCTCATATATAGCTTTCTTTCGATATAGCCATAAAAATACCCAATCGCCTACATGAAAACTTCTTTCACTGCAATGTTTATATGCCTGTCATTTCATTCGATTCTACACCAAAGTGGCATTATCCTTTAAAAGTTGGAGAACTTGTTGTTGATCCTTGATGTGATCTTTCACTGCTTAAATCTTTTTCTTCTTGATATGTCCTTCTATCTTGAGAGTTTGAGGAGTGGTAATTTCTTCCAATCCTTTACAAGATATGGTCGGATTCATTCTTGATGCTCGATGTGATCTTTCACTTCTTGCACCTTTTTCTTCTTGATATGTCCTTCTATCTTGAGAGTTTGAGGAGTGGTAATTTTGGCCAATGCATTACAAGATATGGTTAGATTCATTTCTTCTTTCTCAATGTGATATTTCAGTTCTTAAACCTTTTTCTTCTTGATATGTCATTTTATCTTGAGAGTTTGAGGAGTGGTAATTCTTGCCAATTCTTTACAAGATATGGTCTGATTCATTTCTTCTTTCTCTAGGGTTGGTTCTTGGTGTATATCCTCTTCTTTTGATGTTTATTGATCCTTTTCTTCCTCCTCTTCATAATCTATGTAAGATAATTTCTTCTAAGCACACTTATGACCTTTAGTGTATTTGCTATCACAATTGTAACAAAGCCCTTTTTCTCTTTTCTCTTCCAATTGTTGTGGTGTAAACCTTGTAGCTTGCAAAAGGCTCAGAGAAAAAACACTTCCATAATTATAGTCGTGAGTGGTGGGATTCCTTGTTTCCATAATTTCTCTTTCAATTTTTCTTACCAACGTGAATTCTTGTATATCCTCTTCTTTTGATGTTTATTGATCCTTTTATTCCTCCTCTTCATAATCTATGTAAAATAATTTATTCTAAGCACACTTATGACCTTTAGTGTATTTGCTATCACAATTGTAACAAAGCCCTTTTTCTCTTTTTTCTTCCAATTTTTGTGGTGTAAACCTTGTAGCTTGCAGAAGGCTAGGAGGAAAAACACTTCCATAATTATAGTCATGAGTGGTGGGATTCCTTGTTTCCATAATTTCTCTTTCAATTTTTCTTACCAACGTGAATTCCTTCTCCAATGAATCAGGTTCCCAAGGATGAACCTCATGTTTAATGTTATCCTTTAAAGTCCCTATGAAGACATCAATACTTTGCTTCTCTGGAATATCATTTACCCTTATATTCAATTTTTGAAAGTCCTCAATGTGCTATGCCATTGAACCCTTTTGTTTGAGATTTATAAATTGGTTAAAGAAGGTGTTACTCTTTGTATCCTCATAATATGCTATCATTTCTTCCGTGAAAATTGACCAAGTGACAAGTGCTTTATGAGAACAAAGACCTTTATACCATAAGAATTGATTCAGTTCTAAATATAAAGATCGAATGTGTACCTTTTGTAATAGTTTCACCTCATGTATATCAAAATATTGCTCCATCTATAGTATCCAATTTACTGCATCCTTGCCATCAAACTTCCTCATATCTCTTTTTCTTGATTTTAGGAGCTCGCTCTTGAATATGTTGTATCTCTGAAATTTCATATATCCAAGGTCTACAATTGCGACTTGTGTTAGCCCTGTGCGTCCTCTTTCCAATGCCATCAGTCTTATCTAAATTGGATTCTCCAAGAAAGAGTTATGCCCAATCTCCCAAGATGACCAGATTATATACTTTTTCAGCAGAGAGAACTTGTACGAAGTGACACGTATCACTATTTCAACCTTCGGACTTGAAATTAATAGAAAAAATACTACAGGCTATCTTCTTTCTGTAACTTCTTATGAAAGTGAAATTTGATGCTCAGAGAGAAAGTTATGATGATGTTCCCAAGGTCACCTATTTGGAATGTAATTTGGGAGTTTGTAAAAACCCTAACTTCCTCAAATCACATCTCCAAAAATATAGTGAGACGAGATTTGAAATTCAGACTCGAGGTTTAGAACGACTTAGGCTCAAATGGGTTTTAATTTCAGAATTTGAGCCATTATAGAAAAAAAATTATAGTGAAAATTACATGATGAACTATTCAAGATGGAATTCTAGAGCTTGCAAAAACCCCAAGTTCCTTAGATCATATCTCTGAAAATACAAGGCGAAAAGATCTGAAATTCACACCTGATGTTCAAAACGATCTCGACACAAAAGGGTTTTGTTTTTATCTTCTGAAACTTCGTAGCGAAAACGTTATAGCGACAATTCCATGATGACCAGTTTGGGGCAGCGAAACCCTAGAATCAAAAGCTCTGATACCAGATGTTTTGAAACTAGCTTACAAAAAGATAGAGAAAAGAGATAAACGCCTTAGAATTTAGCCTCTTCGAGGTGGAAACCTCCTTTACATTACAAAAATTAACAATTCTTGAATGATACAAATGACAAGGCCTCCTTTCTATATATAGGAGTCTAAGGGGTCATAATATAATTAGATCTGACATAACAATAATAATGTAAGGGCACAATAATAATGATAATGGGCTTCTATGGGGCACAATAATAACAATATGGGGACTATATGGGCACAAAAATATAATAAGAGGGTTGTACTAATAACAATAAGGGGTTACACTAGTAGTATAGGGACCTAACATTTATATTTAATAAAATGCATTTATACATACATTAAATTGTGGTGTAATATTCCACTGTAATGCCTTCTGGAAACACCACCTTACATTCCCAGGTTTCCAACTCTATTCAACTGAACAAATATTTATAGTTCTTCATTAATTTCAATTGGTATATTTTTGTGATAAGTCTTTATCATTTTCAAGTCACATTGTTTCATGATAATTCTTGATCACTTTCAAGGCATGTTGTGTGAGGAACAAAGAAACATGTGGAAATGAAGTGCCTGAGGGATAATGATTTATCTATCAACGAAATAGGAAGTGTGAATTTTGATGCATCCTTTGTCATCCACCTAGACAAAGTGGAATTGGCAGAGCTGTGTTAGTTGAGGTTGTGACACTAAATAACAAGCTCTACTTCTCAGTAAAATGTTCTTCTCCCTACACTCTAGAGAGGTTGAGAATATCAAACCCCCTGATATGCAATGATGCATAAATGACTATGAATATTTTTTTTTCCAAAATCAATCCTCCCAAGACAAACTTCAAGTTTTCCATCAATTTCCTCAAATTCTATGAGACACCTGAGTTCTCAACCATTACATACTTTTTATAGCCAAAGCATCAACTCAATCCTCAAATTTTTGAAAAGAAACACTTACAAAAATGTCTTCCTTTGCATTCCATCACTAAGCCTAAACCATTTGCCATATCTAATTTCCTCAAATATCCACCTCTTCCCAAATCATTCCTCAAACCCAAGTTTAAAAACCACCCATTTTCTTCTGAATTCTCCAAAACTAAATTGTTACTCAAACTTCCTCCTTTTCCTCTCATCTCTAAGCACAAAACATCTTTAAAATCCATCTTCTTCAAACCTAAACCATTTCCTAATCCCAAATTCTTTAAACCTAGACCATTATTCAAACCTCCTCCTCTTCCACCTATAGTGAAGCCAAAACTATTTCTTAAACCTAAATTTTTCAAACCAAAACCTTTATTCAAGTCTCCTCCCACTTTGAAGCTTCAACCATTACCCAAAACCAAATTCTTGAAACCTAAACCCTTACACAAACTACCAACAAAAAATAATTTCCTGAAACCTAAAACCTTACCCAAATTACCACCAAAACTTAAAGTTATTTAAACCTCATTCTCATGAATAAAAAATACTCCACTATTAATAATCATAAATTCTTCACCCCCTTCTCTCTCCCTTATCTCTTATGTCTGGTTGATCATCCTTTCATTATTTCCTTTTTAATTCCTTTAGTATCATTCTGTATGACCTTGTTGTAATTGTTATGCCTATGATATATTATATTTCTAATTTATAATAGTTGTATATGAGATGCATTACTAACCATTTATTATGATAATATATTGCATAAATATGAATAAAAAATACTCCACTATTAATAATCATAAATTCTTCACCCCCTTCTCTCTCCCTTATCTCTTATGTCTGGTTGATCATCCTTTCATTATTTCCTTTTTAATTCCTTTAGTATCATTCTGTATGACCTTGTTGTAATTGTTATGCCTATGATATATTATATTTCTAATTTATAATAGTTGTATATGAGATGCATTACTAACCATTTATTATGATAATATATTGCATAAATACTTATTATATTCTCTGGGTTTGATTGTGTAATGTTGAAATCAGATTCATAATTTTAAGTAAATCTAAGTTCGTAATAGATTGATTGTTTGTTTATAAATTGCTAAAAGTAAGACATAAAAACAATCTATATACCTTTACAATATTATACAATATTGTGTTTCTATGTATTTCAATTCGAATTTAGCCACAATAATAGTGATTAATGTCGACCACTAAATGAACTTACATTTACATTTACATCTGAAATCTTAAAAGAGCACAAAAACTAGACCCGATATTCACTGACTTTGTAACCTTAGAAACTTGCACATTAATACATGAAACTTGCACATTAATACATAATCATTATGGTAATAAGTCTCTATCCACATGTAATCTACTCCTTTTTTCAACACCTTTTATTTACCTTTTAGTGCTAATCATGACAATATTTGACAATATTAAACATCAACTAGTATAAGTGTGTGCATTGAAACTTGGTAATGTGAGAGGTTCCCTACCAAGAGAATAAGGTTCTCTCTGGTATATCTTTTTGTCACATTCTTTATAGTTTAGCTGCATATTTTTTATTTGATTTTTAAGTGTTCAAGTCATCTCGGTTAAGGAATCTAGTTTCACTTGTATTTTTATAATTCAAGTATGTCCTCTAAGATTTAAGAAATATTGACAATGTCATAAACGAATTAAAAAATGTGAGGAAATATTACAACATATTATTATGCCTTTTACTTTTCCTCCAATTTTAGCACTCGAATATTATGCTTTTTTATTGTAGTTTTATGAACATTTTTATTCTCATACATGATAAAAAACACACAAAATTGCCTATTAACAAAAAAATAAACATTCATTATAAATGGGTGAACACAAGATCTTTATATTATGAAAAACCTTATTCTTTAATGTATATGCAAGTTCTCTTGCAAGATGAGGGTGCTTTACGTACCCGGTACTATTCTCATTGATCATCTCACTTCCACAACGAGAGTCTTTGGATGTTGTTACAAATATACCATTTTGGGTATCAACCTATTTGGAGATACTTAGAAATAAAAGATATAATTGTAGTATATGCCACAGATGTATTAATATTATGGAAGTTTCTAATATTAATATATATCCATTGCATTCTTGAGTTTTTGAACTAGTTGGATGATAGTGAGAGTATTTTCAAAAGTTCACATGTGGTATAAGTAAATATTATTTTATTATAATTCAAAGATATAATAACTTATAACAAATAATTATTTTAAATTAAATCTATTCTTACAGGATTTCAATAGTAAATATGATATGCGAATTAATATAGTTTTTGAATTAGTTGGATGATAGTGAGAGTATTTAAAAAGGTTCACATGTTGTAAAAGTAAAATTTATCTTATTATAGTTAAAGATATAATATTTATATTTCTATAATTATTTTAAATTAAATATATTCTTATTATATTTCTTAAATAATAGTAGATATGATACGCTAATTCAAGGGTTTTCATGTTCTCCTTGAAGTCAAAATCTACCTTTCATTTCCACTAATCAATCAAATATCTAATTTTCCCTTAAATGCTTTGAGAGTTATAGAGATAAGCTTAAGTTTTTTGGGATTAACTTTTGCAAGAACTTTTTAGACTATGACAATATCTAAATATAACGTACATATTATCTTTCTAAACATAAAATAGAATTTGGGTCATACCATTCATTAATCATTGACCTTACATGCTTCTAACATGTACAAATTGTTTTATTGAATTCTTTATATATTAGCTTCAAAAGTTTTAATTAATTTAATAGTTTCAAATCCTTTTCTTCATTGAATCTAGGTTTAGTTTTATTTATTTTACACATTTGTAGATTCTGCGTTCTAATCAACATTGATCATTATTTATAAAATCACAAAAACACATAAGGAATCATAATAACTTTTAATATGTTTTTAATTTACCAATTTCAATGCTTTGAATTAAGCTTTTCTATTATGGATTTCGTCATGAGGTTTCACTAAGGAAAAATATCATACTACATGGTTTCATATTGTGGGATATATATTGAGGAAAAAATGACATAATATATTGGGGGATATATAAGGGGTAAAGGGTTTTTATATGGGTAGGTATAAAAAATGGAGCTCAAAGTTAATGAAAAAGTATAAAGGTGTGTAAAAATGGCTAATGAAAAAATGGATACCTAGAATATCTAGTGAAAGTATGGGTTTTTTAAATTGGGAAGGTGTATTAGGTTCGTATTGGCAGGGGGTTCAATAATGTGATTTTTAGAAGTATTTTCAAATATGTAGCCAAATTAAGGGTATTGTTTAGTATGCCACGAATGCATGTGATACATCATAGGTTCATTGAGTGAAGCCCCTGTGGTTTCTATAGACACTTATACTCTCCTACAAAATCTTTTTCGTACTTCATTCACACGTAAGTATTCTTGGTGATAAATCGAGTGAGAGAGGTAGATGACCCTAAATAAATATTTCATGCCATGACACAAGATATGAAGAGAACATTTTTACTCAAAAGTTTCCCAAACTCCAACCTCCCATTCTCTAGCCCAACTTGAAATTGTTTATTAGTTTCCTAAACTCCATGTAGAACATGATATATTGATACATGCTAGAGAAATATTAAATCCCAAACACCCACCATCACTTCTTTAACCCTATTACTTTACCCAAACTCCTCCTCTCCCTCACATTATGAAGCTTAAACCATTTCCCAATCTCAACTTACTTAAACATAAATCTTTCTTCCATCCCACCGTAATATTATGCTTCTCAAATCTAAATCCTTACCCAATTTCCACCTCTACATTACATCTTGAAGAATAAAAAATTCACTAAAACCAATTTCTTCACACCTAAAACTTTATTGAAACCTTTCCATAAGCTAATGTTACCCAAAATTAAACCTTACTTAAATTACAATTGAAACCCATGTTCTTCTCTTCCCTTATCAAAATTAACCTCCTTTCCCTTTAAATATACATAAATTTACGTCTCTTTATATATGTAGTCTAATTGTCTCGTGATCTAATTACCTTTATTTCGAATCACTGTGATATATGACACCATAGTATTCATTGTGTCATGCTCATGGTCGAGACTTCCGCTCAACAGGATGCATACTCCTTTTAACGCCAATTGTTTAAAACGTTAATAAAAGTGATAATGCCCCCCAAAATTGAAAATAAATGTTGTGAATTTAAAAATAGTTATTGATTAAGATTAATGTATTTATAAATTAAATTGAATATAATTTTTTTGAATTTAAAAATAATTATTGATTAAGATTAATGTAGTTATAAATTAAATGGCTGGCCATCATTTGTATTTT
>APFE031258530.1:38358-68978 GCA_000404065.3 Pinus taeda
TGAATACCATGGGTGGATGTCACAATACCATGGGCAAATACCATGGGTGAATGAATACCATGGGTGGATGTCACTTACAATACCATGGGTAAATTCCATGGGTGGATGAATACCATGGATTGATGCCATTTTCTATTCAGAACAACATCACAAATGAACTTATTGTATTTCCTAGACCTTCTAGGATGTCGAAATCCTAGAATTTTTGGGGAAATGAATAGAGGTGAATCCATACAGGACTCAAGCTGAAATTTTCCTTATTTGGGTGAAATAATTCTATCCACACTCTCATGTACAATCCTAATGAACTGAGAAAATGTGGGCTTCCCTAAAAAAATTGTCTCGATCTTCAGCAATTTTCAAAATTACCGTGAAGAATCCCATTGGGTGGAGGTTTTTTCCAATGTCACCTTTGATCTCATTTTTTTATGAACTAGGTGATGAGGGTTTTCTCTGTTGGCCAAGAACCCACAAACTTGCATATTAATTCTTGATTTGTCATGTGGTGTATTCTTTCCTTGATTTTATCAGATATGATCCCATAGGTTAGTGCTTCTTTTGTTTGCGGGAGACAAGCATTTCAACGAGTGTGAGATGATCTCTATGGAATTATAGGTTTCTCGAAATGAGAAGTTTGGGATTTGGGAGAATTTGGGCTTGGTTTTCGATCTTTTATGCACAAGCTAGCTGGGAACTTCTGGGAATTGGGGTGGACACTCTTGTCGATTACTATATTATAGAAGGAGATGCTTCCTCCTCCCCCCCATATGGGCGCCATGGTCCTTAAACAAAAGGGGTAGTTGAACCATATGGAAGGTTTCTTGTTACAATCCTCCACTATTCAATTTTGTAGATCACTAATATTAACGTATTTGTAGTTAATAAACAAGAAATTCATCAGTTAAGATGTTTAAAAAAAAAAAGAAAAAAACTCAAATGTAAATATAACATAAATTTTTTCTATTTTTTTTACATTAAAGCAAAATTTCAAAATAGTCACAGAATGCAACATCTCATCGCTCAATGGAGGAGACCCATCCTTTGAATCAAACAGAAAGAGATTCATCCTTAATTGTGACTTCCACAATGAGTGGGCGAAAATGTACCCATGAGTCAAATCAATTGGATAGTGACAAGTAAACAACAAACTTGGTAGAACCTGTGGAAATGGAATTATATCAAAGAAATGATGAAAATGTCCCCCATACAATTGTTCTTGATAATTCTATATAATGGATTGATTCCCGCAGATGAAACAATTTAAAAAAAAGAAAAAAAAAAGGAATCCATGATCAATCATGGGATCTGAAACCAGGAAAGTAGTATATGTATTTTGTTGTATTCTTCTTATCAGTGATGGATGATATGTTGCAATATGATATTTTGAGGCAATAGAAATTAACTTACAAAAAAAAATAGAACTAAAATACTAATTTAGAAAAAAATGAAAAATCGTAGATCGATACTAGCTACATCCATGGAAAAACCACCCGTGTCTAGGTGATTTGGTTATCTTTGATATATACATTACTCCTGAATAAGCATGTCAATCTCTGTGGGACTGGAACCAGGGGGGAGGATAAGAGTGGCTCTTCCCAATGACTTGAGCTACACCAATTTGATGCCTACATGCTTGAGTTTAATAAAATTCTATTACGATTATTAAACTTGATTGGTAAGATAATAATATAGACTATACAATATATTGAATTATGATAAAAATAATATATAATAAGAAAATTATTTAATATATATTAAAAATCTTAAATCGAATTATACTTTAATCCAAAATAATAACATCATTATTTATATATAAGATAATCCATTTATATATACAATAAAATGCATCCTAATCTTTGAATATAATGCCTGCTTGGAACACCACCTTACATTCTTAGGTTTCCAACTCTATTCAATGCACCAAATATTTATAGCATTTCAATTATTTCAATCGATATTATTTTGTGATAATTATTTTTTATTTTTATGTCACATTGTTTGGTGATAACTTTTTTATCTCTTTCAAGGCATGTTGTCTAAGGAACAGATGCACGAGTGTCGATGAACTACCAGACGAACAATGATTTTTTCGTCATTGAATCAGGAAGTGTGAATCTTGATGGATCCTTTTTCAGCCACCTGGACAAAGTTGGAATTGGAGACCTATGTTTAGTTGAGGTAGTGATGCCAAATGACAAGATCTACTCCTTAGTAAAAACTTCTACTTCCTCCACTTTAGAGAACTTTAGCATGTCACCTCTATTGATGCACAATGATGAAAAAATGATAATGGATCAACAATTTTTCAAAATCCGACCTCCCAATCCCAACTTCAACCTATCGATCAATTTCCCTGAATTCCATGTGACACCTGAGTTCTTAGCCATTATCAACTTTCTACAGCCAAAGAAACAACTTAATCCTCAAATGCTAGAATAGAAACCCTTACCCAAAATTCCTCCTTTAAATTCCATATTTAAGCCTAAACCATTCCCCACATCCGATTTCTTCAAATCTTCAACTGCTCCCAAACCATTCATCAAATCCAAGTTTCCAAACCACTCATTTACTTTCTAATTCTCCAAAACTAAATATTTATGCAAACTTCCTCCTTTCTCTCTCATCTCTAATCCTATACCATCTCCCAATCCTATCTTCTTCAAACCTATACCATTTCTTAAGCCCAAATTCTTCAAACCTACACCATTATTCAAACATCCACATATTCCACCTATAGTGAAGCCTAAAATATTTCTTAAACCTAGCTTTTTGAAACCAAAACATTTTTTCAATCCTCCTCCCATCTTGAATCCTAAACCATTACGTAAACCCAAATTCTTGAAACCTAAAGCCTTACCCAAACTACCATCAAATCCAAAGTTCTTCAAACCTAAACCCTTACCCAAAATACCACCAAAACCCAAGTTCTTCAAACCTAAATCATTACCAAAACTACCACCAAAAATACCTTCTTCAATCCTAAACCCTTACCCAAATTAACACCAAAAGCCAAGTTCTTCAAACATAAATCCTCAGTAAAACATAACTTCTTCAATCCTAAACCCTTACCCAAATTACCACCAAAACCCAAAGTTCATTGAACCTCATTCTCCTTAGTCAAAATAATTCCCTCTTCATAACCATAGTTTGTACAATCCTTTTTACTCCCTTATCTATTTTGTCTAGTTAATCATGCTTTCATTATTTTCTTTTCACTTCCTTTAGTATCATATTGTATGAGCTTAATGTAGTTGTCATTCCTATGATAGATTATATTTTTAACTTATAGTAGTTGTATATGAGATGCATTACTAACGATTTTTTATGATAATATATTGCTTAAATACTTATTATATTTTTTATTTTTATTTTTCGAATTTCATAATTTTAGATAAATCCATGTCTATTATATATTGTATATTGGTTATTTGTTTATAATTAGTAAAAGAAAAATAGAAAAAAAATCTATATATATTTACAATTTTATACAATATTATGTTTCTATGTATTTCAACTAGCATTTTTCTACCATAATAGTGGTTGATGTTGGCCACTAAATGAACTTACATTTGCATTTACATTCAAAATCTTAAAAGATCATGGACACTAGACCATGGGTAACCTACTTCCAAGCTTTAGTAAATTGAACATTAAATTATGCATAACCGCTTGAATAAAATACATAAACATTATAGTAGTAGGCCTCTATCCACACGGTACTCCTTTATTTCAACATTGTTTATTTACCTTGACAATATTATACATAAGCTAGTATAAGTGCGTTCATTGAAACATGTGGATGTGAGAGGTTCCCTATGAAGAGAAAAAATACTCTTTAATTCCAAGTTTCTAAATTATTCATAAGAGAAACTATGGAAATGAAACTGTAATTAAATTTTATGAAACTTAAAACAAGGAATTTTGAAGATTTAATAATGTTGTGATAGCCTTCTTATGTACACATGCATTTCTTGCATTCTTATAATCTGATGGTGTTACATGATAGTAATGGTATTTTTCAAGGGTTTATGCATTGTACAAGTGAAATTTGTGTCATTTCAAAATGAGTCATATTGTTTTTTTAGTTGATGCAATCGACTGAGTTATATTAAATGTGTTCACACTTAAATGATTTGCTTGGTGAAACGATCTTATTATCCCCTATGCACTTAGAAATTACTTTTCATTTCATTTTTTGTTAAAGTTTCTAGTTTTTCCTTGTATGGTCCCTCAAAGATTAAGAAAACCCTAAGTGTTTGACGCTTAGCTTTTCCAAGCATTGTTAGTATTTTGACACTCCTTAAATGTAATACCATGGTTATACTTTTCAAATTAATATATGGAGCTTGAGCCATATTGTTAATAATTTACACACCTTACATACTTGTCTCATGTACATATTTTTGTTAATTTCTTTATAGTCTAGTTTTAGATTTTCAATTTGATTTTTCATTATTCAAGTCATTTGGGTTCTTGAATCTAGTTTCACTTTTATTTTTATGAATCACTTATGTCCTCTACAATCTAAGCAATATTTATTAGTTTCATAAAAGCATTAAAACATATGGGGAAAACTAACAACATATTATTATTGCTTTTACTTCTCCTCTAATTTTAGCACTTGGGTATTATGCTTGTTATTGTATTTTCATGTACATTTCTATTCTCATACAAAATAGAACAAACACATAATTTCATATAAATGGAAAAATGAACACTCATTACAAATGGGTGACCCCAAGATATCTATTTTATGTAGAACATTATTCTTATTATGTTGATGCAAGTAATCTTTCTAAGGAACATGATCGTATGTAGAAGAGATGAAGTTGCTTTTAAGTACTGGGTACTATTCTCATTGATCATCTCACTTCGACGATGAGTGTGATTGGATGTTGTTGCATGAATACGATTATGGGAATCAACCTATTTGGAGATACTTAGAGATAAAAGATAGAATTGTAACATATGCTAAAGATACTAATATTCTGATAGTTTCTAATATTAATATATATTCCTTGTATTCTTGAGCTTCTGAACTTGTTGGATGACAATGAGAGTACTTTTAAAATGTTCACATGTTGTATAAGTGAATCTTTCTCGTATGATACATCAAGATATAATACCTATGTTTCTTGCAAGTAATTATTTTATATTAAATCCATTCTTGCTTGATTTCTTAAACAACTAGTAGATATTATATGTGAATTGAAGGTTTTTCCTATTCCCCTTGAAGTCAAAAACTACTTTTCATTTCCACTAATGGTTCAAATTTCTATTTTGTCCTTGAATTCTTTGAGATACATTGGGACAAGCCTCAATGCTTTAGGATTAACTTTTGCAAGATATATTTAGACTATGACAATATCTATATATAACTTACATATTATCTTTCTAAACATAAAATAGAGTTTGGCTCATATCATTCATTATTTATTGACCTTCCATGCCTCTACCATGTACAATTTGTTTTGTTGCATTCTCTATATATTACCTTCAAAGGTTTTGATTTAGTTAATGGTTTCAAATCATTTTGTTCCTTGAATCTAGCTTTATTTTTATTTATTACATCTATTCATAGATTCTTCATTCTAATCAACATTGGCGATAATTTATAAATAAAAAGAACACATAAGGAATCATAATAACACTTAATATGTTTTTAGTTCACCAATTTCAATGCGTGGAATTAATCTTCCTATTATATTTTCTATGGACATTTATACTCTCTTATAAAATCCTTTTCGTACTCCTTTCACATGTAAGTATTCTTTATGATGAGTCGAGTGACAGACGTAGACGAACATAAGATAAATATTTTATGCCACCTCACAAGATATGAAGATAACATTTTCACTGAAAAGTTTCCCAAACTCTAACCTTCCATTCTCTAGCTCAACTTGAAGTTGTTGATTAGTTTCCTAAACTCCATGTAAAACATGATATATTGATACATATTATAGAGATTTTAAAGCCCAAACACCCATGCTCACTTCTTCAATCCTATTACTTTACCCAAACCTCCCCCTATCCCTCACAATTTGAAGCTTAAACCATTCCTCAATCTCATGCTCCTTCAATATAAAGCTTTCTTCAATCCCAAGCCTAAGCGTATGCTTCTCAAATCCAAATCTTTACCCAACTTCCACTTCTATCTCGTATTTTGAAGCCTTAAGGAATTCAGGATGACCAAGTTCTACAAACCTGAAACTTTATTAAAACCTTACCTAAGCTAATCTTAGGGAAAAGAATCCTTACCCAAATCACTACCAAAACCCAAGTTCCTCAACCCCTCTTCCCTACCCCAAAATTACCTCACTTCCCCTTCACATAACGATACGCTTAAGTCTCCTTTTATATGTAATCTAATTAATGATTTTTTTATTTAATTCCTTTCCACTTCCTCGTCCTTCTCTAATAATATTAGTATTATGATCAGTAATCTTGTAACTATAGTTATTTCTATCTATGAAATATTAATTTGTAATTATTATTTATAAAAAAATATCATATATTAATTTAGAATTATTATTTATAAAAAATATTACAAATTATAGGCCACTCTCTAAAATAGTACTTATATTTATAGTATATTACATTTTTAACCGACAATATGTAATAAATTATAAAATTGAATATAATAACATATAATTTTAATGATATTCATGACAACTTAATAATTTTAAGTTATTTAAATATAAACATTTAATTCATCTCACACATAAAAATATATACAAGATATATACATGATGCAATGCTAAATGCGAAATATTATTATACCTACCGAAGCAGGTATTATAGCGATCGATATCGCTTTGACTACAAATTAATTTCGTTGACTTTTTTTATATCAACAGCTATTCAATTCTTTAACCAAAGTTTTACGCAAAAAAGTGAATTTTTAAAATCATTTAAATATTTTTCGATGGTTTTCATTGGTTATTCAGCTTTGGGGTCTTATTGCTGACGTAAAATTTTCTTTTAAACGAAATTGGGCTTTTAACCAAAGTTTTTGGGGTCTTATTGCCAACATCAAATTTGCTTTTAAGTGAAATTGAGCTTTTAACCAAAGTTTTTGGAGTATTATTATTTTAATTTGGGTGGAGCTTCCCTGATAAAGGCATGAATGGTGGAAAAACTAGCATGGAAACATATTTAGTCATTGAAATTTCCAACTAAGCTCTTGGTTGTGGTCCTTTGGCTGTAGTTAACTTTGTTCGAGGCTTTAATATAATATTCTTGGTACCTATGCTGAAAGCCAATTGTACTCGAGGGAGCCAAGTGTTGAAACGGAACCTCGCTTGAGCCATGCTAACTGGCAATACCTCTAAATCACATCTGGCCCTGTGAACCCTCCAAGGCCCGCAACGAATGGAAGCTGGTGCCATGCAATGACAACTGTAACAAATAGAGACTGTTGTGCCCATGCAATAACAAGTGTAACAAATCGATGGTGCTGTGCCATGGAGGGTAAGGATAAGTATAGGAAATAGAACATGTTAGATGTGTTATCGGATAACATTTTCAGTCGCAATGGCGAAGCAGGTGCCGAAATTCGGAGACATGTATAGCGCTGATATAATATTACAGTTGAGTGATCCAGATGGTGTAGGGTATAGAGGAAACCCAGTTTATACAGTTGAGTGATCCAGATGGTGTAGGGTATAGAGGAAACCCAGTTTATCTTCATTCTCAACTTCTGAGAAAATCTGAATTTTATAAGGCAATGTTGTCTGACCGTTGGTCTTCTGATAAAAGCCGACCACTTAAAATTAGTGTAACAAGAACTCATAGTGTGGAGGAGCATATTAAATGTATTCAAATAATGTATTCCTGTGAAGCGAACAAACGACTTTGTTTTTCAAGTGTGGATGATGCACTGGCTATTCTACCAACTGCTTCTGAACTGTTGTTTCAGGAGTGCGTTCAAGGATGCATTCAATATTTGAATGTGGTTCGTTGAAGTCCTGTTCAAGAAGTCAAAATTCGAAGCATGTTTTCATCTCTGCAGTTAAATAATTTTCGCATGGAGTTATATGATAGACTTTGTATGAACCCAGGAAAGTCCGTTGGTGGGGATTTACAGATTTTGGTCGAGTCAATAGAAGAAATGTTATCCACTGCGGTTAAGGCTAAGGAAGATTCAGTACACTATCACAGTATAGTGGGAAAGTGTATTGCAAGCTACTTTGATGCCAGTGATCCAACGTCACCAGTCGCAGTTGCATGCCGGTGTCTGCTCGTAAAAGAGTTTAGCCGCAATGTGGAACTAATAAAACGTTACTATGTTACTTTTAGTATTGGCTCTGGGGATTATATGACTATTGATCATAAGATCGCTAAGAGTTATACTAGTGATTATAAAAGTATTGTTGACTTTATCTCTAAGCGTTATATTGTTGATGCTTATTGTGGGTTGTTGTGTGTTGTAGAAGTCATTCAGCACTGTCATGATACAGATTTGTTCAAAACGGTTCTAAACATGTTTTCTTACGATAACGATCTTCGTTTTGCATTAAATTGTCTAAGTTACGGAAGGATAGAAACAAAAGCTCAAAAAAATTTATGGGAGTATTTGTTTAATATATTTCTAAAAGCTTTGGGAAATGGGGAAGTTGTTACTCCTACATCATTTCGGGTTTTCTTTCTTACAAATTGGATTAAAACAATGGTCCTCTTTGCTAATAAAGAGGAGGCAACATTGGCGAGAGAAATTATTGATGTCGCTGAAATGCTCCCAATGGTTAACAAGAAATATATTTACCAGATTATGACAGAAGAATTTAGAAATTCTTCTTCTCTAACAGGTATTGCTTTGGAGTGGTGGGGAAATACACTGAAAGATGCCATCACTAGCAGAAAGATTACGGGAACTTGATGTTGTACTCAAAATCTTCCCTGGACTAGCTACAACACCAATTTTTAACATGCAAGTCTTTGGACTAGCTACATCATCATTTTTTAACATGCAAGTCTTTTGGGAAGGCTACTGCGGTGATGTGTAAGTGCCAAAATTTTGGTATTCAACCAATTTTGTTTTGCTATCCATCTTTGGATTCCTCATACAATTTTATATATTGTAAATTTATAATGACAGCTAACTTTTATTTTAGAATCTCTTTATTCTGGAATAGTTTGAAGTTTCTTGTAGATATAAAACCGAGTCGGTGTCATTAATTTGCAATGCATCTGCACTATTGAACTTGGATATTTAATTCAGTTCATTCTGATATTATCAATTTGTTTGAGAGTTGGATAGGTTTGAACTTGTTTGAGAGTTGGATAGGTTTGAACTTGGATCCTGTGATCGCCTTTAATAGAGATATTTAGTGACAGGTGACCGAGCCATTCCTATGCAGGGATGTAGGGAATTGACTCAAATAATGTTCATGCAAATCGACACTTTGCATTCACACAGTGCACTTCATTTACTTTAATGTTTGGATAACGTAGAAAGAGCATAATGCAATCTGAAGCTATCATGGTAAATACATCACAACTCATAACTATACATTTTGACATTACAAAATGAATCAAATTTTGACATTACAAAATGAATCAAATGTAAGAAAAAGCTGATAAATACATCAGAACCGATAACTAGATTACAAAATGAATCAAATCTAAGCAAAATGACAAAAGTGATAAATACATCACAACTGATAACTAGATTACAAAATGAATCAAATCTAAGCAAAATACAAGTACATCACGACTCAAAACCACATTACAAAATGAATCAAATGTAAGCAAAATTATTATCACTAGTTGTCCACTAGTTGTCCATGGATCCTGGAATTTCACTAATGTCAGTGGATCCTAGAATTTCACAGTGGATCCTAGAATTTCACTGACAATTATATGAGTAAAAAGCGAGCAAGGCACAATTTCAATTTCTCATCATTGGCAGATCTATTTAGGCTTTCGGTTTCATTGTTATCCAGCCAGTGGATCCTAGAATTTCACTGACAATTATATGAGTAAAAAGCGAGCAAGGCATAATTTCAATTTCTCATCACTGACAATTATATGAGTAAAAAGAGAGCAAGTCACAATTTCAATTTCTCATCATTGGCAGATCTGTTTAGGCTTTCGGTTTCATTGTTATCCAGCCAGTGGATCCTAGAATTTCACTGACAATTATATGAGGAAAAAGCGAGCAATGCACAATTTCAGTTTCTCATCATTGGCAGATCTATTTAGGCTTTCGGTTTCATTGTTATCCAGCCACTGATTTGAGATCTATTTAGGCTTTCGGTTTCATTGTTATTCAGCCACTGATTTGATTTTATAATAAAAAGTTAATTCTTTCCTAGCAATGGCCACTCCTTTAATTATGGAAGGTTACTGCATTCCGAGCAATATACACATATCTATTTATTATAAAATAAAAATATTACTCCGCTTATGATTTCAGCTTTAAAAAATAAGAAAATTACTCTGCTTATGATTATGTTTCTCATTTTTTCATTTTTTTCTACCTGAGACGAAATCTAGCGATATGCATATGTCATTGCTTTGTTTTAACAATATTTAACACCCTAAATCTAACACCTAACACTCATATATTTTCGACAGGTATACCGTGTGCAACCCAAACTTGTTATGAATATGTTTGTAGGTATCTCTATTACGTCGATGTAAAAATCATTTATGGAAAAATCATGTTGCAATGTAAATTAACAATATTTTGCAGATAATATCCCTCAACTATGTTCATTTCGGCTATGAAATTAATGAAAAATTATCGACATTTGAGAAAATAACGAAAATATTAACCAACATTATTTATACAAATAATGTTTCTCACAAAGTCTAGATTAGGTGCTAATCTACTTTATAAATTTAGTCACCTACGGATCAATACATAATTGCAGCTTGTCATAATTATCGACTACCCACATATATTTTTATTTGATTTCAATATTAGTTTATTTAGCTGTTATTTCCGGTCACTGTTATATATGACATGATAGTGTTATATATGACATGATAGTATGCCTTGTGTCGTGCTCATGGTGGAGACCTCTACTTAAGATAGGATAGAGCTGCTATATAAGATAGCATCTACACTGAGAGGTGCAAAGGAAAAGCTATTTGATTATTCGATCCAAACTATGTTTGTATTTTTAGAAAAGTAATGTGGCCAATTCAAGGGAGTACTTAATTTTGGTGTTTGCAAATGAGAATTTCTGAGCTTACTCAATATCAAAATTGATAACAAAAACCATAAACCTCATATCCAAAGTTTCCATGAGGACGAGTCTATGATTTGTTAAGGATAGTTGTGCCAAATTTCACAAAACAAAGTATTGAAACCCTAACACATATGAAATCCATTCTTTCCTTTATTATTTTTTAAATGTGTGAAATTTCTATTATTTAAAATATAATGTATTAAAAAATATTTTATATAACACTCACATTTCTTATTTTTTAAATAATATTTTAGTAAAATGTAAATAAAATCTAATAAAATAAAAGTTAAAAAAAAAACAAATAATTAATACATTTATTAGAAATATTATCCTCATTTAATTCAAAAAAATAATAATTATCACATTTAACACTAAATAAAAATAAATACAATTTTTAAATATGATAGAAAAAAGATATGCAAGATGGACTGTCATTAAATTCTTTGAAAACAACCAACCAATTATTGACTTTGAAAACATTATTGTCCACATACACTGGCATAATGTACCAAATGCATATCCAAATATTGGATGCACCAACTATTCTTTTGATTGTTCCCTTTGCATTAAGGAAATAGTTGACTTGATATTTCTTTTGATAGGTCTTCTTTAGGAAGAACCCAGATTATTGGTCCAACAACTAACTAATAGAATTTCGCCATGTGCATCGAACTGCATATGCTAATTAATTTTATAACAAATTATATTTGAATTTGCAAACATATATCAAGCTTGAAATTATGAAAAATAAATAAAATTTTAACAATAAGACATCATAACCTACTATTATAAGCCTAAGTGCATAAATGAATAGTTACAATCACAATGTTTTGGGAAAGAGAAACAGTAAATTACAAGTTCTAACCATGTGCAAGAATTCCAAAGTCCAATAAATATCCCATTATCTATCATGTTCATTGATCCATAAACGGAATCCAATAAATATCCCATTATCTATCATGTTCATTGATCCATAAACGGTGGGCCTATGGACTGTGAGTTTTGTGGACAAAGATATTGTGTGGAATTATATTTTGTTCGGCTTTTGAAAGGGTAACTTTGTTCAAATTTTGGATCAAGGCTTCCATTCACGATCTACCCAAATTTACGATGCACTTATGTTTCATTTGAATTTGTTAAAACATACATCCATTTTTTAATTTTTTAATTTTTTTTTACTTGACATCGTGACATCATTTAATAGGCTTTTAGACGATTCTCCTCCCACCACTACTCTAAACAGATGTACGTGTTATAAAGTTAAAGGGCATGCAGCTAACCAGTCATTTAATGCCCTATGGCAAGTTGGTTAGCTCTTGTCCTTGATGTACCATCAGAAAAATGAGGGGAGTTTTATGAAATAATAATTAAAGACTCAAAATATTCGATCAACATGAAAGAGAGTGAATGTACAATGTATTTTTTATTTGATTTGTATAATTTTGTAAAATTTTGCTCAAATACAAGTTAAATTTTCGTTAAAAAACTTTTAAGTGTAAAGATTTTGTTATCGTATTTAGATAATTTCAATGATATATCATGAGAGGATGAACCTACAATGTACTCTTTTTTTAATTTGTAAAATTTTGTATTTAATTTGTAAAATTTTAGTAAAATACAAGTTAAAATCTTGTTAAAAACCTTTATATGTACCATAAGTTTTGTTATCATATTGAGGTAATTTCAATTAAAAATTAACTAAGGCAACTAAGGTATGATTATGTGGTAACATTGTGAACATTATTCTTCACGTATTTTATTGAGTCTGTTTAAGAGATAAAAGCGCATTAGTGGAGTAAGTTATCTGATCTCTTTGATAGGGATAGTATTGGAGTTAGACCCGCGAATAGCTTTGATTGAGAAGATATAGTAAATTTCAAGAAAATAATATAATTGAGGAGGAAATGTAGCTAGGAATGACTTCAAAAAATGGCCTAAAACTTTTTAAAATTATAACTACGGAATTTCATTAAAAAAAATAAATAGTGGTTAACATTTTTTTTTAAATTATAATAGCGGTCTAATTATTTTTATATAGTATAAAATTAAATTATTAAAAATTTGATTAAATTTCATGTTTTGGTTGTTATAATTACTACTGGAAAAAATTGTAGAAAAAATCGATAGTGGTTGATCACCAACTTTGTTTTAAAACTTTTTAAAACCATAACTAAAAAATTTTTTATTAAAAAAATCAGCAACCCAAGCCCAACCATAGTAGAGTCTAATTTGGTCTAACATATAAACATAATACTCCATGTTTTTCGTGTTGCCCTTTTTGTCCAAAAACACTCCAATTCTTATGCAAATTCAAACGCGTCAGGCGTCAGACAACCTAGGTGTAACGTAGAATGAATGTGTCGTGTGGCACATATGAGAGCCTATCTGCATGGATTTTCCACTTGGCTCTTGCAGAACGTTTCGATAGTTCGACTAGTTGGCATCTGGGCACAACAAACTCTCAGTTCAGTTCTGAATTCAGGAAAGGGTCGCGTATTTCCCATCCGCAGTTGTTCCAGCACAAGAAAAGCAAATGAAGTTGAGAGGAGGCGGAGAAGTGGTGTCGGTAGGGTACAGAAGCGTCAGGCAGAGGCCATGGCACAATAAACCAGTCGGCGATAACGAGGGTTTGTCTTTCATTTTTCAGAATGCGTGTCAGGGCGCAGCAGCTCGAAGATCTTTCATTGTAGATATTTGCCCCAAATCCGTCCATGGATCGATCAGTCTGTGGATAAGCGTGGATTCAATTTGTTGGTTTTTTTGCGAAGATTATTACTTTATATTTTAAAAAAATCATAAAATTTAATTAAATTATAATATTATTTCAATCTCATACAAAAAAGAACACAGAGCTGTGGAGTATATGCCGAGCTTTCTTTCATAAATAAATGAATGAGATTTCTTTCATAAATAAATGAATGAGAATTATTGATGATTATTATTTCATATTTTTAAAAAAAATCATAAAATTTAACTAATTATTATATTATTTTTATTATTATCATTATTATTAACATTATAAAATATTTTTATTAGCATGTATTATAAAACTTTTAACTTATAATAGATAACTTTAACTTATAAAATAAATTAGATTTTAGATTAGATTTTGTTGGAAAGAGGAAATTACACCCACCCTTTGTTTAAGACATTCAAAACCTTCTCTCTGCAATTTATACTTTTGTTTAAATGCATTACACCAAAAATCTATATTCTTAATTATTAAACTACTTCAATTATATAAACATTTTTATGATAAATATAAATTATTTAAATATTGTTTCTTTCATTACATGCAATTCCATTTTATGTGGTTATCAATTTTCTGTATTTAAATAAATTTCATTTATCGTTGACCGTATATAATATTTTTTGTGAATATATTTCTACATTGCATCATACTTTTAGACAACGGTGATATTTAAAATCGTTGACATTAGTTGTACTGTATTTTTGTATAATTCCTTAGCATTAGCTGTAGCTTGTTTTATCAATAGTAAAAAATGTATTTATTTTTTTCCATATTTTTGTTACATGGAATTGTAATTTATTTTCAGATCTAACTTATTTTGTGGCAAGTATTACCATAGGATTCACTTTATTTTTTTCCATATATAGATTTTCCTAGTTATCATAATTGTTTTCTAGTTTTTTTGTAAATTGTATTTTAGTTTAATTCAGCTTTTAATGACTTGTTTTTCATTTTTTTTGGTATTATATGGAAATATTTGTACATAAAGAATATAAGTGGTAAAGAATATATTTACTAAGTTAAATTAATAACGACATAATAATTAAAGATGTGTATATATTGTTAAGAATTTTATAAAAGTATCAATAATTTCAGGTTGTTATTAAATTAGGTTCATATAAGAGCATTGTAGCGAGATTTCACACACCACTTAAATGCCCAACTAACATGTAGAAGGGAAAGGGTGTATAATAAGAAAAACAGTTCAAGTCTAAATGTATTGCACTTAAGTTAAATAAGTAAAACATGGAAATCATGTATACAAGTTTTATTATAGATTTGTAATAGAATTCAATGCGTGATACTATTTGGAACACTATACCATAATTTTAGGGTTATATGAAAGATTGCTATTAATTATTCTCTTTGATGTGTCTTTTTGGTCGTTTGATGATTAATCATCATGGTCACATGGACAACTGATGGATTCACACTCATTGTGGGTGATTTGTTCTTGTTGGGTGACATCCTAACATACATGTTTTCATTGGTTAGTGGATATATGTTGCCACTGAAAGTCCAAAGCTCTAAGGTGAAGTTCAATCCTTCATTAGCTAGTTGATCTACCAACTTGTTGCATTTTCGTGGGACATGTTGGAGAATGATCTCGTTGAAGGATACGAGTTGATGTGAAATATTTTCTAAGCTAGCTAGGAGATACCAAATTTCAATGAATTTGGGTGGAGTGGAACCATTTTGCATTTTTTTGAGCATGTTGATAATGATTTTAGAGTCACCTTCCATAACAAGAATTTATATGCCTAGTTTCTTTGTGATTTGTAATCCTTTTTCTACCACATAAAGTTCAACAGTGTTGTTGGTGTTATGGTCAATGGCCCCTATGTACAAATGTAAAATGTTTCCTTTATCATTTTTTAAGGCACCGCCATAGTTGGTAGCAGTTACCCTCGGATGTACCATCAAAATTCAATTCTATGAAGCCTTTTGGGGAAGGTGACCAATGATTTGGACTAGCTTGGGTGTGAGGAGCGTGTAAGCTATGACCTGTTAGCATTGATAGATAAGTTCTAGAAGAGAGAGGATGGAGGCTTCAGAAGGGTCACATTCCTAACCTTGACTATGTCATGGAGAAACCTGAATGGATTCCTTGATCGTATCCATATTTTTTTTCCAAACCATGTTTAAAGTTCTTAAGGTATCTATAAAGATTCTTTGATTGCAATCCTTCCGAATTTCCTAGACTATTAACCCTTGGAATAATTGTCGAATTTTGTTGATTATTCGATTATGAAATAGTCTAATGTGCCATTCCTTCAAAGTTTTATTTAGGTTCGTATTGTCTCTGAGGATTTTCCTAAATATGGTTTCTAGGTAATCCCGTAATTCTAATGAAACCAAACAGTCATTCAGAAGATGTTCTAATGTTGGAGTGGAAAATTCAACATTTCGTAAGGCCTTGAAATCCCTATTTTTGTACATAGTCTCAAGTGAGAGTTTTATTATGGATAATGATCTAGATAAAGAATGATATTTTGTGCGAATGATTTAGTTTCCAAAGTTGTTTTCAAGAGTTCTCTTCCACTTGAGTTCCCAATATCATGAGTATGTTGTGGGAATATTTCATGTTGCATTCCCATTTATGATTTTATCCCGATATGAGGATATTATCTCCATTTTGAGATCTAGCTTCCAAAGTAGTTTCCAAGAGTTCTCCTCCATTGCAGTACCTAAGTTCATGATTATGTTGTAGGCCTATTTTATGTTGTATTCTCCTTAGTGGTTCTATCCCCATACGAGGATATCATTTTCATTTTGAGTTTTGATTTTTCTTTGTTCCAACTCTTGACACAAGGCTTCGTGATTTTTGGAGGTGATGGTAGAATTCTCTCCTAGGTCGTTGTTCCATATCCCTCATTAAGTTTTCTCCATTATGTTGTTCTAATAGTATTTAACCAAAATTTTGTTCTATTGTTTCATTTATGTCTTTAGAGTTATTTAAAGAGAATTGTTGTTTGCAAGAGTCCTCCCAAAATAGGGTTAGGTTTCCACTACGGATTTCCCAGAACCTACATTTTTGTATTAAATTCTTGTTACTCCAACATGATTCCATAGGTGTGACCCTTTGATTTTTTCCTACATCTTGATGATTTCATTTCTATTGATATTAGGAATGTATTCACTTTTCCATATCCTTCTCTAGAGAACATCTGGGTTTTTAAACCACTTACATCAGGTCAGAGATGTGATAGCTTGAAGTGAATACTCGAATAGGATGGTTCTACTGGCAATATTGACAACTTTGAAAGTCCAACAAGATAGTTTATTTTGTAGTTTGAAGAGTATATTTATCCAAACACTGAAGCAGATAGGGTCTTGCACTAAAGAGATGCCTAAATATTTGGTTAGACTGGAGCTCCGTTGGAATCCAAGGAATATGGAAATGTGGGATTGGATGGGAATATGGGCGTTGAAGAAAAAGATTTGAGATTTGAGCATATTTATGCCAACTTCCAAAACATTGGTGAAGTAAGTTAGAATGGATTAATGGTTTAAGGCTTCCTTGATGGTTGGTTGGCCCATGAGAAGGGTGTCATCAATTAGTTGCTAGTGGGAGGAAGGTTATCATTTTATTAAATTAAATAAGCCATATAGGGATCTAGTGGAGATGACATGTTTTATGTATCTTCCCAAGTCTTCGCCCATGATTAGGAATAAATAGTGTGAAACGAGATCTCCTTGATGAATGCCTCTGGATGGGAAAAAGGTGCTTGAGAGAGATCCATTGAAACGATGGAGAGGAAGGTTTTGGAGACAATTCTTGATATAGAGGAGACCTAGGTGTCTTGGAAACTAAAGGTTGTTAGCATGTGTGATATAAATTTCCATCATAGCTTGTCAAATACCTTTGACATGACCAACTTGATAACCATGCCTGAATATTTTTTGTAGCGAAGCGAATGGATTTGTTCTCAGGTGATGATGATACTATCTGGGATTTTTCTACATCGAACTTAGCCTGATTTCTCATTGGACATTATGAGGGGCAAGAGAGGTTTGAGCCAAAGTTTTATGACTTTAGAGATAATTTTCTAAATTACATCATAAAGGGAGATAGGTTTAAAGTCTACAGGGGATTATGATTGGGAATTCTTGGGGATGATGGTTAAGAAAGTGGTGTTAACACTAAATGGGATGCATAGGTTTTACCTTGAATATTATATGGGCTGAGTGAACTCATTTCCCACAACCTTCTAGCACTCTTAAAAAAAATCTATTGTGAAACCATTAGGTCTTAGGGCTTTGTTCCTGGGCATGCTCATAAAAGTTTCTTCCACTTATGCTATTTTAATTTTCCTCATCAACATTACATTTTCATCTTAAGTGATTATTTTGGCAACGTGGGTTATAATACTTTTGATGGTTGGAGCTATGTTTTGAATGACTTTTGCAATCAGAATTTCCTCCTACTACAACCTTTCATTCATTCAAATTTTTAGATTGATTTATTTTATGGAAATTTCTTCTATTTTTTCTTCTTCCATGATGTCTTGTTGAACTCTTGATATTTCAGATGTAAGTTATTCTTTGTGCTCATGGATGTTTCCAAATTTGCAATCATTTCATCACTTTATTTGTTGTTGGAGTTCTTTTATCATTTGATGGAACCTATACATAGAATTTCCCTCTATAGAGGTAGAATCATACCACCATTAGTAGATGTTGTTTTAGAAACTAGGAATCTATCTAGGAAGGAGGAAACTTGAAATGATATGTCTTTTCCTTTTTTTCTAAGTATACATGATATTGTTGGTTTCTATGTTAATAAGATTTGATGACTAATGAATATTTGAGAAGTTTAGGTAGGTGTCCTTTAGTTTTTGAGTGCTTTCTTACTTTTCCTAAATGGATTTAATTAAGTTGAAATATTCCTAAATGATCCAATGGTTAGGGTGGACAAGTTTTTTCTAGGTATTGTAGGTCTAGGAAGGGTTTTTTTGTCTTTGGGAGAGGTAGGTCCATAGACATTGGTAATGAAGCATCATTGTCAGATCCCGTGGGTTGAACTTAGGCAATCAGGGAGTGTTGGTTGGCAAGGAGTTGTCCAGAGTTATGGTTTATGGGTTCCAAAGGATTTCAATGCCTTAAGAGGCACCTAAGGCATCATTGGCTATAACACGGAAATTTATCCAAATGGTGAGGGAAATGGTTTGGAGAGTGGAGGTAGAGAATTTGGTTTCTTGTAGTAGTAGGATATCATGGTTTTCATCTTTCGTTTTTTGTTTGAAGAGTATTTTTTTTCTTTTACGTTAAGTCCCCATATATTCCATCAAGTAATCTCCATTAATAAGGAATATGGGGGGGGGTTGGTCTCTTTCATGGTTTTGAATCAGCCAAATTTAATTGGGTATTCTCCCATCTCCTTGATTAATTGTTGGGATTTTATACCTTGTTTTTACCTTATATGCCATTTTTAGAGTGGCCTTTATTTATGTTTCCTTTAATTCATAGCGAAGAGGAATGTATAGACTTAGAATTGTTGCTTGAGTATTTTTTTCGTACATTATTCTACTGGTTGAAGTAGAATTTCACAATCAACTAGACTTGTTCCTTAGGGATGTTGATGGGATCTATGGTCTTCTATTCTTGGGTGATCTGGAGGATATCTACATCTCTTAAGTCAATGTATTGTAGATATTCATGATATGGTTCATCCTTCTCATCTTCTAACATCTCTATATCATCCTCTATATTTTCCTTTATTAAAAACATGTGGGAGCTCTTAGATAATTCTTCTCCTTTGACCAACCCGTAGTAATTTTTGTGATATTTTATGTTCCCAAGGTTTTTTTCTTCTTATTTTAACTCTTCTTTTACTATATTCAGAGTTGAGAATCTATTTGTAGGTGTTTCTTTTGAACAAGAGGGGTTGAAAAGTCCTTTATTTGTGGATCTTTCCCTTTTTAATACTTTTATGTAGCCATACTTTGTTACTTGATAATTACCTTGTGCATCTTTCTGTGTTTGATTTTTGGGGAATTCCTTAAATAGATTCCCATATTCATGGCACTTTCTCTAGGGGAAGGAGATATATTCATAGTCTATGTGATATTCCCAAATGTTATCACGAGAATTAATGTTTATCTTAGCTAGAAGGGCTTTGGTGAAGTACAAGTAGATGCAAAGGTGGGAATAAGAGGTGTAGTGGTCATGTTTCATGACTTCCAATACAATCACAAAGGAACATATTTCATTTCCCAAGAATTATAGGTTGTTTGATTCCCAAAATTCTTGGGGAAATGAATACAGATGAATCCATACATGAGCAAAGTTGAATTTTTTCCTTATTTGGGTTAAACCATTCTACGTGTGATGTCAAGTACAATCCTACCAAGTTGACAAAAATGGGCCTCCCTAAAAACGATCCTATGAGTATTCAACATTGTTGAAAATTACTATGGAGAATCCCTTTGGGTAGGACTTTAGTTCCACGTCACCTTTGATCTACCAACTTTTTCTCATCTAGGTGATGAGGGTTTTCTTTGTTGGCCAATAACCCATAAACTTGTAGAGAAATGCTTGCTCTACAATGTGTTGAAATATTTCCCCTATTTTATCATATATTATCTCATAGGTTAGTGCTTATTTGGTTTGTGGGAGGAAAACATTTGAGCGAGAATCAGTTGATCTCTTTGAAATGTTAGGATTCTTGGCATGAGCGTTTTGGGATTTGGTAGCATCTAAGCTTAGTTGCTAATTGTTTTTGTGCGAGGTAGCTGTGAACTTCTGAGCATTGGGGTGGAAGCTCTTATTGGCTACTGCATTGCAAAAGTAGGTGCTTCCTCCTCCCCCCATGGGACCGCCATGATCCTTTAGGAAACGAGGAAGTTAAACCCTAACGTAGGTCTCTTATTGCATTCCTCTAACTATTCAAGTTTGAGATCGCTAATATTAAAGTGTATGTATTTAACAAACAAAAAAATAATCCTTTGAGAAGTGCTTTAAGAAAAACTCAAATATAAATATATGAGATAATTTTGCTTTATTTTTAGATTAAAAAAAGGTTTTAAAATAGCCACCAGATCCAATATCTCATCCCACAATGGAGGAGACCCATCCTTTAAATGAAATAGAAAGATAATAAAACATAATTCTTGCTTCTAGAATGAGTTGGTGAAAATGTACCCATGTGTCAGATTAATTGGATAGCGAAAATGAAACAACAAATATGGAAGAACCTCTGAAAATGGGATAATCTCAAAGAAATGATGTGAATTCCCCCTCTATAGTAATTCCTAATAATTCTACGAAATGGATTGATGTCTCCAAAAGAAATGGAAAAAAAGAAAACTCCATGACCAATCATGGGATATGACACTAGGAATGTAGTAAATGTATTTTGTTGTATTGTTCTTATTGGTGATGGATGATATATTGTAATATGATATTTTGAGGCAATATAAATTAACTTACAATTTTTTTTTAAGAAAATATAAGTTTAGAAAAAAATTGAAACTGAAAAAAAAAATAAAAAATTATAACTTTCTTTATTAAAAAAGATACAAAAGAAAAAGTAGCATAGGGAAAATGTAATTACTTAGGTAATGATTGACCATGAAAAAATTGAAATGTGGATAGTGACTTGGGCCCAAAAGGAAAATTATTCCATATTTTAGTATAGAAGCATGTTGTAATATGTTATAACATTCATAGCATAATTGGTTTTATATGCTATAGGAGATGTTGTTTTATTGAGATGGTTCATGATCTATTTTCTGGCCAAAATCATGAGCCAAAAGAAGCCAAATCTAAGAAAAGTTTCATATCTGTTCTAAGTTATCTTCGGTGGCCAATTTTGAGAGAAAAATGGTTGAGTAAGGATGTTCCAGAGTATGGTAGTAATCACATCATCTTAGAGGAATGTGCAAATAAGGACATTTGGGAGACCATGCTTAGTATGGTTTCCCATGAATATGGTTTTTAGTTGACAAGGAGGATTTTCCTATCTTTTGTGGTAGAAAAGGGTTCATGCTTCATTAGTTTGATTTTTGATGTAGTTTTCCATTTTGGAGAAACCGCATTTGGGTATATATTGGCATGCCTTTGATTTGCAGACTCAAACCATATCAATTGACAATTATAGTTTACTTGCACAAGAGAGAAGGAGAATTGACTTTTATTTCATTTATTGTAGTTGGTTCTATAATTCAGACTAGCCAAAAACCACAAATCTATAACAAAGGTAGACTGATTGGCATTCTTTCAATGTGTTCCAAAATGTACATAAAAAGGGCAACACTTTGATATGATATTTTTCAATCCAAACATGGTTATGTTAAGAATATGTACCTAAAAGATCATGTGCCACCAATGAACTGATGTATTTCTGACATGTTCTACAATTGGAAATTAGTAAACATTAGTCTCTCCATCAGTTTCACACTATAGCATAGCAAGAACCTCGATTTTATTTCTACCATGCCTTGTTTTAGAGGGAAGAATGTAGGAAGGAGTTTGTCAACACATGTGATATTACATATATTTTCATCTTAGTTGATTAGTATGTTCTATCTCATCTGGTTGGATTTTATACCCATATGTAATGTCCTAAACAATAGCTTATGAGTGAGAAAATCTAAACTCTCTAGTAGATTATTGAATTAGAGCATTAGTTTACAGATCATAATTGTGGCATAGAAAAATCAAAGGCAGAATGGTTTGGTTCAGATATTGATAGCAATGGATGGATTTAGGAGTGCATATCCATCTTCAGTTAACATTTATTTTGTATGGTTGCTAGTGCATATGGAAGAATGCCATTTATTTTTATGTTTGTAGTTTGTTTAGGGTTTGATGTTATGACTGAGTGTGAGGCATTTTTTTTCTATTGGATAGTTATGTTATTAGGGATTTGATCTATGTATTGTAGCCACTATTTGCTAGAGTTGAGAGCATATTTATTGTGGTGTCTTTTATTATGTTTTGCAGAGTCGCTCTTGTTGTTGAGATTTGATAGCAGAGTTGAGTCTTGTTGAAAAGAGTCTCTTGGTGATATAGTTTCAAAATGAATGAAATTTAGGTCCACATAAAGTAGTGGAGGAGTGGTCCCTAGTGTGTGGGTGCTTACTAAATTATAGTTGTGATTTTGTGCTAGTGCATAGTAGTAACAATGTTGTAGAAGTGGTCGTTTCTGCCCAGTGGTAGCTGGAATAGTTGGTGGTTTCCAACTCACCATTTTTTTTGGATCAAGTCTCATGACTGGTGGCGGCTAGCTATTTATATACGAGGACAATTATTCTAGCCAGTGGTAGCCATAAATTTATGTAAAAGACATATTTTTCTTGATACATAATAGAAGATTCAGAGTAGCACAAGAATAACAAGGGTGGTTTTTATTGCGAAAGGGTTTCAACGAGATATCCTTGTGCCTCATGTGTATGATTATTATGTTGTGCATTGTTTATCTTATGGTTGTCTTAATTTAGTTTCTCACATGATTATATTTTTATGTGATGATCTATTAATATGTTGTTGGTTAGATTCATGCATGGATCAACTGAAGTTAAAATTCATAGAAATGTATCATAAGTCACACCATTCATTCACCCTCCCCCTGATTAGTGTTCAAGGTTTCTAAAACATAATTGATTCTAATTTATTTTCCTTATTTTGTTACTAAAGGAACATATGTTTTTATATTTTTAGTCTCAAAAATACCTAGCCTACACTTCAAATTCTCTTTTATTTCAATATTGATTTTCTTGTCGTTTCATCCTACTTTGTGTTATAACCAACTTGTCCTTTAATAGTTTATAACCTCTTGTTGGTTCCTACATGGTGCTCAATTTCTTGAGCCTTTGTATTAATTTTTACGGGTAATGTGATGGATGGATGTGGATATCCATAATGTTCCATTACTAAGGACATTTTTGATGAAATACAGAAGGATGTGTCACACAACCATTCTACCGAGGGAAAGCCTTTGACCCATTAGGTATATCTATCAGGTGTAGAGAAACAAATATATCCTTCTAAATGTGAATTTAGAATATTATTTTGCCACTATATTAGGTATGACAGGATGAGTTGTGAGTTTATTGACTACCCAAACAAAATTAATCTAGTCCAAAAATTTTCCAGTGAAAATTAGATCTTCGTCACTTAAATGTTAATCATGGGGATTCCATGTAGCTTTTGGAAATTTTCTATGAATGTTTATACTAATAGAATTTATTTAAAAGGGTGATAAAATATAAATAATGGGAACAAATTATTAGTTTATATACCAATACCATAATGACATTTTTTCATTCATATTTGGGTAAATTTGTAAGAAAACTCATTTAAACTTCTTCCCAATGTTTATCTAATATGGATAATGGTTGTAGGAGACCCGAATTATTCATTATATCTCCATTATTCTATCATAAAACCACACATTCCACTAAAATATGTTGAACATCATTTTTAAGACCTTCCTAGGAAAAAATTATTCTTGATTATGGGGTAAGTTTTTCAAGGATCCCAAACATCCTCATATAGAAGAAGTGTGCAATTCCAAAAGGACATTTTTTTTTAGTTCGGAATCATTATATAAATATAGGTAATCTTGAGACCACAATAGATCATTCATCCACATATTAATGTCTAATGCACTTGGGTCCTGTCGTAGTTGTTGAATGATATTACATACCTTTTTATCTTGCTTCCATTCTACCCTTGCTTTTTCCACCCAGTTAGATTGTGAAATATAAATAGCACATAGAAAACCTTTGATTTCTTCTTCTTTCCTTGAAAGTGCATCTACCACCATATTATGTTCTCCCTTTTGCTGGATAATTTTAAAATTGTAACCTCACATCTTTGTAACCCATTTTATTTCTCTTCTAAAGAGAATTGTTTCTCTAAGAAGGACTTGAAAATATCATGAGCTAATTTTACTTATAAGTGTCTTCTTATTAGATAAGCACATTATTTTTTAACCACATGTAGTACGGCCAACTTTTATTTATGATAAAATGGTTTTGATAAATATTATTGAGAATATTCTAAAATATTCAATGAGATTAATTCCCTACCATCCACCATTCAAAATTATGGAAGGCATATTCCAAAATAGACACACATATGGCTTAATTATAAGTTTATCTTATATAATTATAATTATTATTAAAAATTTAATTGTGTCTATTTTGTGATAGTGCTTATTTATCTCCAAAGTATTTATGTCATTGTCTCTCTTTTACTGAGGTTGATTAATATAAAAGATATGTCCCATGAACAAGTGTCATATGAAGTTATGATTTCTTGGGCATGTAGTATTGATAAATATTGTTATTAGCTCATGGTATTGTAACAAAGTCTATTTATAAATGAAGAATGCTCATGGTAAAGAGGGGATAATTCTTAATGGTTACGAATCTTGTTATGTGTATATATGGTTAAATTATATATTAATTCTTTTAACAATTAATAATAATAATAATAATTTAAAATAAATCTATGATTAGGTTAGTTTTAATGACATTTTCAATTTTAACAACATGAGATGCATGGTAAAATAATTAATTGTGTGGTTGAATTGAGGCTTTTGTGATCCATATCAAATTTTATGAGAAGAGTCTTCAGCAAAAATCACATCATAATTCATTTTTCGACATGTTTCGAACCAATGAGTGTGGTTATGACGAGTTGAAGAACCAGATCATAGCTACATGTTAAATAGAGAGAGTACATCCTCAAACAATTATATTTGACTGGGAAATAGCTAAATTTGACAGGACAACTAGGCTGGACCAACGGCTACTAAGAAACGACTAAGTTTGACTATGCACCAAGACCAAGGAATAGGGAGAGGAAAAATTAATTATTTGATTAATTTTTAAGTTCGTTTAGTTATATTTCTTATCGTATGCTAGAGTATTAATAATCTATTACTAGGCCTTTTTATTAAAATTAAATAGATAAATAGTTAGTTAGTTAACTTAAGGGATAATATGTTATATTTAATTTAATTCCAAGAACCATAACTTATTAACTCATAAAACATGTTAATTTATTAAATAATAAGAAATTTCTTTAAATAGATAACATTTTGAATTAGGTAAATAATGACCCCATACTAATTAAAGGGAATCAAACAATCTTTCAACAATTATTAATCCAAGACATTATGTGTGATGTGGGGTTCGGGATTAGGAGCTTGCTCAATAATATTAAAGACACGATTAGGCAAGATTGTGTTGTTTTCCTTAGGATGGCAAAGTCCCCTAGGAGCAATATTAGCATTGAGGTCATCAAATCCACGAAGCATAACAAGGACATTGTGGTTCTCAAAGCCGACAAAGGAGGGGCTATTGTCATCCTTAATAAGGATGATTACCAACAGAAGGTGTTGGACCATCTTTGTAACAATGGCAGCAATTATAAAAAGCTTAACAAAAATCCCCTAAAGAAGGTCTTGAGAACTGTTTCTCTAGCTATTAAATCTAGTAACACTCTGGGTTCCTTTTGCCATAAGCTTATTGAGAGTAGCCCCATAAATCCTCAAATCTATGGTCTTCCAAAGATTCAAAAAGAGGGGCACCCCTAAGGCTGATTGTCAATACCATAGGTGGTCCAACATACCTCCTTGCTAAATTCCTAGCCTTGAAGCTTAGACCCCTTGTTGGCCTCACAGAGTCGTTGGTTAAAGACTCTTTGTACTTTGTCAATGAGGTTAAAGTCATCAAATTCAACCCTGAAGACATTATTGTGAGTTTAGATGTGGTTTCCCTTTATACTTGCATTCCTATAAGGGAGGCCATTGAGGTCATTAGCTGCCTTACTGATCCCGACACTACTCATTTAGTTGAAATTTGTCTCACATCCACTTTTTCAGCTTCAAAGGGGAATTATATGAATAGACTTGTGGGGTTGCCATGGGCTCCCCCCCGTCCTTGATTGTTGCTAATATCTTTATGGAGGACCTTGAGTCCAAAGCTTTTGCCTCAGGTCGTCTCTTGGCCAAGCTCTGGAAGATATTTGTTGATGACACTGGTGTCATCTGGTCTCATGTCCAGGAAGAATTGGAACTCGTTTTCCAGCATCTCAACAATCAATCCTCATCCATAAAGTTCACTATGGAGCAAGAAGTTGATGGGTTTTTACCTTTCCCAGATGTTCCCATCTCTAAGAATGACGATAGAATCTAGCATATATTCCAACCATCATCTCTATTTAAATTAATAGATCTCTTTTCAATTTCTAAGGCCTCCTTAAATTTAGGGCCTCCCTAAATTTAGGATGATGGAAATGGTCAATCCTTGCAATGAAATTAGCCTCTTCAATACAAATGTGATGATTGGTTTTTTTCTACATGCTCTGCCAAAGTGGAGCAAGACCTTCCATGTTTGATGTCGGTAGCAGAAAATAATTTAAATAAGCATAATCACATCAAATATCATGTACCCATAAAGCACCACTAATAAAACTATCAATAACCATACTAAAATTATCTTAATTACTCAATTGATAAAGTTGAGATTAACCCAATCAATAAACCCTCGCAAATTTTGATCATATATTTTAATTACTACCCATACTTCTAATTTTTCATGACATAAAAATTATCAATTTTCAAGATATATTACCACTTATTTCATAATTTCAATATAAGCTTTATCGTTTAAGAAAATCATTTTTTTCAAAATTCCTTCGAATGAAGACAAAATATTAGTAAAATAAAAATACAAAAAAAATAACTGTACACTTCTTTACATTGTCCTTTAGTTTTCTTCGTAATAATCACATCAAACAAAATATTATGCGTATGGAAATGTATAGAGACTAAACTATTCTTTTTTTCAATAAATAAGGGAAAAAAAGAGTATAATTTGCTAGATAATGAATTAATGATTTGTTTTGATAAATGAATTAATTTTAGTTAAAGTATATTTAGTTATTATGCAACAAATTCTGGCGTAGCCCAACCCACACTGGCCCACAACTCCGCATGTCCTCAGCTTTACAATTGTTGCCGAACTTTACGACGTGTTACATTTTTCGACGGTTGCATGCAAGGTGGTCAGTAAACATTTGGTTGGCGATTGGGAGTAGTTAATGCTGCATTCAATTTCTACCTACACACCTCGGTATTGGTTCCTCTATTTGTTCTTTGACCAAAACACTTTGGCTTCCCGGTCATTCGAGATGGTTCCGCTTTGCGGTGAGGTTTCTACGAGAGTTTGTTGGGTTTACTGTATGGTTCTTGATTTGGTGAATATGGAGATCTCTGGTTCTCCTCTGGGTATGACTCCGGGTGAATACCGGTATCCCAAACCTGGTTATGTGTTTGTCAGTGATTTTCTCTAGTGGCTCGAAACCATTCTGGTTCTGGAGGTGTGCTTGCTGGACTTCTTTTCATGCGGTAAGCTTCTTAGTCTCGGCCTGCCATTCTGTTATGATTTGGTTGTAGAACTTGATGTCTCATCTGATAATTGCTCCTTGCTATTGTTCTATTGCCTCTACTTTCATGTGGTCGCCTCTGCTATTATTATTGTCCCCTCTAGTCACTGTTCTGTGCGTAAAATGGTTTAACTTCTGTCGTCTTTGGATTCAGGTAACAAGTTAGTAGATTTCCGTAGCTCTGAACAGGTATTGACCCCTTCCCTGATTCAATTCAACCTCCTCATGGTGTTGATGCTAACCAGAAATGCTCCTTCTATCTCAGCTCTGTTGATTTGGCAATGGCTTTGCTCCTCAAGCCCTGGTCTAGCTTACTCAGGTGATGTATGAAACCCTCCTGTGTCTATGGTTGTTTCAACTTCAGTTCATCACTTTACAAATGTAATGACAGTGCTATGTTTGTGTGTGCAGGTTAGTGGCTCGACCGAGGTACACGGGTTCCTCTAGGATTCAGTCTTCTAAAGGTGGAAAACCTCTGCCGATAGGCTCTGGCTCTTCAATCCGTCAATGCACTGTTAGGGTTTTGGGTTTTCTATAGATTTTGTAGTTTGTCGTCTTTGCTTTTTGTATGTAGTCGATGTCCCTTTCGAAGATGAAGCTCGGCCTGGTTGTAATTCCTGTTCTAATTAACTGTTTGTTTGTATTATTATGGGGGTTGTTGTTACTAAACCCTAGGCTAGGGTTTGTCCACTCTGGACGCGACATTTGTTTTTATTTATCAATGAATGTAGTACATCTATGTCTCGGTCAATAGCAATGAGAATATGGTTTTGTTATAACTGTTTGACTTGTGAAATTTTATGAGGAATCGTTTGAAAATACCTTTGTTGTGGTTTGCTTCTCGAGCACTCTGTTTCCGGTCCTGTTTGCTCTCGGTCGTTTTGTTGTCTTTCAGTACTCGGACTATGGTTCAACTCACTAGTCCTTCGCTCCGTATTTGGACATTTGCATGGATTTGTCGTGGTTTTCTTGGTTGATGGGAACACAAAGGGAACATGACCTTACGGTGGTCGTTCATAGTTTGTTAGCACAATTCCTTGCAATTCGATAAATGAAATTACAGTGTTACGGTAAATAGGCAATGAATATAGATGGATAGTGTTTGGAAGTAAGATCTATCTCTGTTTCTTTATTTCTCTGCTATGAAATTGCTGAACCTTTCTCTTGTGTTACATTGCTACTTTTATGCATTTTGGTTACAGTTAATTGAAACTCCAATTGTTTGTCAGTTGAACAAAAACAATTGGTTGTGTAACTACAGTTTCGGTTGTCATTACAGGATCTGCATTTAGATAATTTTGTGCTTTCTTTCCTAAGTTGACAGATTAATTCCTAAACTATTGTTTATTACTATTGAACCATAACAACCCTAACCAACATTTAACATTGACCACATAGCAACTAAAAATAAAAAAACTAAAATCCTATCTCAGGATCTCATAAACTAATTAAAAAAACAGTCCAGATACTCAAACAACCTTCCAACCTGGCAGAGACTTCACCCGGTCATGGTGAGCTAGATGCTCTTGCATCAAATTCTTCTATTATTAATGGTGAGATATTTCAAAAATGAATGGAACAAAAATAATTGAATTTGTTATTTTTAAAAATAAATTTAATTAGATTAAAATATATGTAGTTAATAAATAATAATTTTTTTAGCTAGACTTCTGTGATTCATAATAATTATAAAAATATTTTTTTGGTAAAAATTATATAAGAGATATTTTCGTTGAGGTATTTGGAACAGCTAGTGTGCTTTATCTGAACCAGATCTAGGCATTCAGATAAATAGATGTAGAGAGCTACAAACTAGTCATTAGTTGTAACAACTAATTTGACTAAAGGCAGGAATTAGAAAAGGTTTTGACCAAAAAGTGAAGGGAAAATAATTACAAAATTTAAAAATAATTTTGATAAAATAATGATATAACATGTTATAATTTTGAAATAATATTATATAAAAGGTTGTAATATGTTAATAAAATAATTAATTAAAGCTTTCTATAACCCCTTATAGCTATATAATATTCTAAAATATATTAATGGCTTAATCGTAGTCATATAAATATTAAATATTTTTAAAGAGTCATAAACTAGATAATATTAATGAATATTCTTATATATGATATTCTAAAAAATATTAATAGTTTAATCCTATTCATATAAATATTAAATAATTTTAGATAGTCATAGATAATAGTGGATTAACAAATAAATATTATAGAATATATAATTAATTAATATTAATTTAGGTTAAAAAATAG